>OU343044.1:3543258-3563532 GCA_910593735.2 Ectemnius lituratus | reverse complement strand
TTTCGTTGGTGCTGCACAGCTAATTGCCAAGATTTTGATTTAGACTCGACACAAAAATGTCCGCTTCCTTCGAACGTTAAAAACCATTGGCCAAACCGCATATCTCTAACGAGCCTTCTTTTTACTTGGCCCTTATTTATATCCTTGGTCAGCGATGGGATAAAGATGCATCTCCCTCCTTAATGCTGATGTCCCAGCAACCACCACTGTCCCACACCGATGATGTGTACATCCGTGGAATTTTTTTCTGGATAAAAATCTCAAAGATCCGCGTGCATGTGCGAGCGGTTGGAACGTATGTGCGAGGGCTCGCATGATGCATGGCAGAGATTATGGCGTTTAAGGCTTCTTCTGTCGGTTTTAAGAGACACGGATAGAATCTCCGCTCACGTACCGCGGGATAATCGTTTCTTAGGGAGTCCTCCTGAGAAGGAAGGGTAAGAAGGGAAGAAAGGATAGAGAGAAGCATAGCTCGCGTTTAAGTAGTTGGAGCACGTTACGGAGAACAATTATATCGTCGGCTAGCGATGAGATCATCCAAGCGATGAAATCGAGTGAGGTTCGATAAAAATCCATCACCCTGCGCGCTTCGAAACTGGTTCATAATTGTCGGCAAGCTTTTCCGCTCGGCTCTCTGTTGCGTAGGAAAAATGTGACTAACGGGATTGCGCTCTTTCCAGGAGAGCGATGCGTCCGCTCTCGAATCCTAACGATCTGTAATTATTATATACGATATGGACAGGTTCGGGATGTCTGGCTTTTTTGTGGCGAACGTGTCTCGAAGTCCACCGCGCTCCCTCGAATTCCAAGCGTCTCGCGCGGTTGGTACTTTATTTCTGGTATGCGCGACGAGAAACTAGTAATTCAAAGAGTGTGTTTTAATTGTCTTGGGATTTACTCGTCGTTTCAGTTGCCACCCAGATAGCATAATGATGTTTTCGAAACGTCTTTAAAACGTCTGATAGAGATATTAGCAACGTCTTTGGGATGTCCATTAATGTCCCACAAGTGTTTCAGGATGTTTAAAAGACGTCCGATGTTACAAAATGGAATATTTTACAGACGTCCATAATATGTTCAAAGGAAGATATAAAAGACGTTACAAATACATCTCTAAGACGTCTAGAAGACGTGTTGATCCAGTTACAAGGAGAACCAATTTCGAGAATAAACATACTATTGAAACAATGTGTAATTACCAAACAACAGAATATTACAATTATCTTTAAAGCGTTCAAAAAATGTAAAGTTCAGACTTTGTTAAAACATCTTTTGCTCAACGTCTTTGAGACGTTTTAAACATACGCCAAAAAGGCGAATGTATCATCTCAGAAGCACATCTTCGATCCTCGACATCCTCGAAACGTCTTACGAATGTTTTAAGACGTAATAATGCGAAAGTCGCAAAAAGGAGACGTTTTTAAGACATTGTGTGTTGTTTGTGTGATGAGCGAGTGGGAGTGACGGAATTGGTGAAGGAATAAATTGTGGTGGTTGTCGAGGAAGGAAAGTTGGTGGAAGGCGTTCTCGTTTTGTACGGGGCAGGATCGATCTTCGCTCGCCATTGGCAGAGGGAGAGTCCAGAGGGTTTTCTGGTATCGCCTTATGGCAAACGGCAGATGTGCTTTATGGTTCTACCCCCCTTTCTATCTCACCTTGTCTCGTCGCACACTCCCTTCGAATTCTTGACACACTCTACGATACTATACAAAGCGTTTTATCAATACACAAAGTATCCAAGAACGCAAAAGTGCTTCTTGAAACACAACACTTTCGTCGTCGACAAACTTCTGTTGAGTGAAAAACAATTTATTTTTAAAACAATAGCGGATCGCTACCTTCCTTTATTAAACTATTTTTTTATTTCGGCTTTCGAGATTAATACTTCGATTATAAATATTTCTCTTTTTACTGTGTTACCCCTGTAAATAAGAATTATTTATTTCAATTTGTTTTGCGTACAAAATCAATTATATTCAAATTATATAAAAATTATATAAGAAAGAGGAACTATTGCCCTTTATTATGACATAAAGAATATAAAGATATCATTCTTCGTCTTTAAGTAATAAATTGTATTGTGAAAAGTAGGACGATTTAAGCAACCATACCCTAAACCAGACGAATTGGGAATCTTCTCGTTTTCGACATCGGTTAAAAATGAGTGTTTCCGAATGACAGACGTGAATAACTGTCGAAAACATTTATTGCCAAGCATTACTGCGCTTTCCACCCCACCAGGCGCCATAAGGCAAACGCGAGAGGCATTTTGGTAGGCCACACACTTTTCTGATGTCGCCATTATCCCGGATCCTCTTCGATATTATGTGAGTACATATGTGCCTGGCTCGCGGCGGCCAGCAATAAAACGCTGGCTTCCTTCCCTGTGTAAATCACCCTCCGAATTATTACCATCCGCTGTCTGCGGCCGTTCGTCGGCAACTGGCCGCACCCAGAAATGAGCACTGTCTGTGGAAAATTGTGCCTTCACCGCTCCTTTTTGTTATTGTCCACGATCGAACTCGAGAATGACGCTGTTGAGTGTGCATGCTCACATGAATCATTCTTTTTTTAGTCATTCAAGTAGGTGAATTGGAATTGTTGAGAAATATTAAGAAATTACTTTCGAACTATAACGATTTTTTGAAGTATCCTTTTTGTCCATTGACAGGTTTTAAACTTCTTGTTAGAAATAAGAATGTAAATTTATAATTTTTGTATTATTATCTGAATGCTACTTTATGTATTTTAGTTAAGAAAGTACAGTTTTACTTAAGAAAGAAACATTTTTTTACATCAAAAGTTACTGCAAAAAAGAAGTGTCTTCGAATACTTATTTTATCCACTGTAGTAAAATAAAGAAAGGAAAGGACTTATGTTCTAAAGTAATGACACATGCGAAGATACACATCTGTCTTGATTGAGCAAATAGTCGGACATATGTAAGAACTGTCAAAATATATAAATGCGAAAACAAGTTATATTCAACGATCCCCTCTGATTGTAACACGATAACCGAACTGTGTAAATAACTTTCACTTTCATGACAATAATATATAGTTTATTTAAAGTACAAAGGTGTTATAAGTATTATGTATTGCACAACGCTTTAAAAATTGAACAGGAATTACTGACTAATTTGTCTTTCCCAACGGTTAATACTGTCATTTATAAAAGGCTGACTACTACTTTCGAGAAGAGTATCCATAAAGAGTTTTAATTATCCCACGAGTGTTTTCTCGAGGCTTCCATTTTATCTTTCAAGACAGAAAGTCATCCTACCGCATTAGGGTCTCGGTTTTCTAATGGCGGCCGATATCTCGGTCCGATCAGCATCCCCCTCATGAATCCGGCTCGAATGACGTGGGCAGATACCAATTTTTTCCCTCGCCGCTTTCCCCATTGGCCCCCTCGTTGCCAGGATTAATAAATTCCCACCCCCTCGATGAAAGAAGCTGATTTTCCGGAGGGGTTGATGCGCTAGATAAAGATATCGCGTCACAGATCCAATATAAAACCGAGCGGAAGATTATTAACCTTCTGAACCAATAAAAAAAGAGAAAAAAATGAGAGAAAATTTATGACAAAGTTGCTCTACTTCCCGAATGGTAATTCGTCCTTTCGGCTCGAGGAACAAAATGAGGGGGTTGCAGTCGACGACCGAATGAAGATGAAGCGCCGAAATTTTAATGAGTCTATCTCGCTGCGAACAAAGGAGAGGCTGCTTAAGTCGACATTGAAAATCGTGCAGGATCTTGCTCCTTTCAATTTAGGACCGAGAAAATGATACAGGACCCTGGACCCTTCTCCACATGGCGTCCTACGCCTCTCAGGCTCACGCAGACACAAAGGGAAATAATTATCTCTCCCGGGTCGATGCCTCGATAACCATACACATGTAGACAACTTTCGTAGACAAAGATTGTTAGCAGCCAGCAGGGCGTCTCTCCCCCATTGCCACGCACTTCCTTTGCGTCCTGGCGATTACGTTGATCAGCAGGATTAATGAACCGGCGAATCAAGCGGGATAAATGAATTCCACGAATTATTTTTGTTAGCCAACCATCAGCAATTGGCTGAACAATCTCCGAGAGATGGCTGGAAGATTGATTTCGTAGGAAACAACAGGAATCACTTGGATGCTTCTTCGCCGTGTTGTATCTTAAACAGAGGCACGCCACAAAATGGTGATCCGGCGAATGGAACGGCATAATCTTGTAATTATGTCTGGACCCATGGTTGGTCGGATTACTTTTTTCTCAGCGGTTCCGCCGGGGAATAGAAATCGTGAAGCAGCGCTTCCCAGAGGAATTAGGAACGCATCCTTCACGGATTACGTTCCTTGCATTGCTCCCGTGTCCCGACTGGACCGTTTCTCTCGCTGAGAAGATTATTCTTTATACTCTGCGGACTTTATTATGCTAACGAGCGGTGGACCGCTCGCGATTTGCGGCGGAGACGAGTTGAATGCGATTTGGCGATTTCTATTCATCAAAATTCGCATGGGATAGATCCGGCGGGCATTCCAGAGCGAGAAGCAGCAACCTGCTAGGAGGTACTGGGAGCGAGTGCGAGCGATGGGGCCCGTGGGTCCAGTGAATTCCGGCGCGCTCGGTAGGATGCTGGGCCCGGAGTCGAGTGGAGCTTCTTCCCGAGGCCGAGATAAAAAAATGGGCGGCGCCTTGGATGTGACGGGGTCCGATCTAGGCCCAAGACCGAGCGAGCGAGGCTGGGCCTTAGATCTGTCGGGCCCTTTCCCCCCTCCAGCCGACCTTATTCCATCATCTTTCTGCTCTCTGGCTCTCTTCCTCGCTGGCCCGCTTTCTTCTTCTCTTTTTCCCGCTCGCGCGCGCTCACCCTTTCTCTTTCTCTCCCTGGGGCCAGCTGGTCGTCGATCCTGGGGCGAGCGGGCCCCGCGAGTGGGGAGTAGGGACGAGCAGGCCCAACCATCGGCTCCCCTCCCTTCGCGCCGGGAATATCAAGAGATCCCGGCGCACGTAGACAGGTTTTGTTGGCGCGCTACGTCCCTGTTGTTGATGTCGTCGCTGTTGACGTTGTTGTCGACGTCCCGGCCCTCGCCAGGACGGATAAAGTTATGGGCCCTACCGGGGCCCCGCGACCGTTTGTTCTTGTCAGGCCTTCGCCGCAGCAGCCTCGACCACTTGATTCTCCCAGGGAATCACGGGATCCGAGGAATCCTTCGGGCATATTGGTACGATCGACACGTGTTCCCCCGCGTGGGCAAAAAGGGACTCGCCGCGCCGCTCGCCTGGCCCAGATGGAACAGCCGGCTTGAGGGGCGCGCAAGAACTTTGCTATTCTCGCCCACTCGCTTTTCCCTCGATGATGCTTCGTGAAGGAGGCGGACTCGGCGATCGAAGAGGCCACAGGGGCCGTGACTCGCTCAGGGAGTAACAGTAGCTCGACTTAATTGATGTTTCTCGAGAGATCCTCGATCTTGACTGGCCGCGGTGCGCTTGATTCAGTGCGCAGCAGAAACGAAATCGTCTCTGGTGTTGGCCGGGTAGCCGGTTTCATTTGCATGCGCTCGCGAATATTGCTGCAAATGGCCGTATTCGGTTACACGAAACGCGGCCCCGGCGATCCTACCCAGATACCCGTTCCGCCGGTGCTGCTTCTGCTGGTGCTGCTGCCGTTTCTCTTCGAGACCTCTCTTCGAAGGCTGACAACCCTCGTCGTCTCCAACGAGGACGCCGAGAGATAAGCGGGCCCGCAAACGGGAGGTGAAACCGAGAGACGCTGCGGAATGAAATATCTCTCTCACGAAAGGACCCCGCTTCGACGATGTACCAAACGATCCTCTGGGAGTGCGCACCTACCTACACGTGTGCCTCCGCTCCCCCTCGTCTTCCTTTCCATCGAACTTGCATACATGCGTACGCGCCTTTACCCGCTGCAGTACGTATTAATCACGCGATACCTCCATAACCGTATCTCAGCCATGAGCGCGCGCCCCTTCGAATCTTCGACTTTACAGTTTCAGGAATTCGCGGTACATAATATTTCGAGGGCCAAACTCTCCCAATTTATTCCCCGCCTCTTCATTCATTTACTTTTCTGTTCCTGCAGTGGGTAGGACAAGTATTCGCGCACAGTCTTTCCTTTGAAGTACATTTCAATACAGAAGAAAGCTTCTTTATTAAGAAAAAAAAGTTCCTTAAACATCAAAGTTTCCCTTTCAAGAGAAAAACAATGTTCCTGAGAGGCTGTTTTCTTCTTCAAGATAATCGTCTTGAATAAATTCCCACGACTTCCTAAAAGTACCCATCAACACTGCACTCGTTCAAATCATTCCCAAGTAGTACAAGTCAACGTGCCCCGCAGTCAGACACAGCGTTAATTCCAACTTCCCACCATTAAACCCAGTCATACCCGACTCTTCCCACATTCTACGATTGTATCACCCAGTTTACAGTATTGTGGGAGGCGGCTGACATTAAATGCCCGATTGCAGAAGCGAATGATCCGACGGCGAAGGGGGTCCCAACCGAAACCGGCGCGGGGATCGCAATGCCGTCGGCAGCGGGGCCAGTCGCACTTTCCTAAAGGGCTCGTGTCGGATTTCTCGACTTTTTCTTTCACTTCCCAGAGCGTAGCGTCGCGACGGCGGCGGCGGCGGCAGCGGCGGCGGCGTTCAAGTATCGGGTGCCCCTCGAATGTCACGATGGGCCCCGGATTCCCGTTCATTCGCGGCGAGCGCAAGGAAAGCGCGAAGGAGATAAAGAAGAGGCGAGAGAGCGTGAGGAGTTCGTTTCAAAAGGGGGCTGGGAAGAAGAGGGGGGGGGGGAATGATGTGGGCCCGAGTGCGAATGAAGGAGAGAGAGAGAGAAAGAGAGAGAGTCAGGTAGACAGGAAAGAAAGAGAGAACGAGAGTGCGCGCACGCGGAGCCAAACGAGTATCGTAACCGCAGCGAAGAAACTATAGTGAATTTCGACTTGGGTGGTCCAGGATCGGCAGCGGGCCCTGTCGGTCCCCGCCACCTCGTCAGATGAGGGCCCCCGGCCTCCCCCATCTCCCTCCGCGCGCCCCCCTCCTACCCCCTTTCCGCCCTTCCCCCTTCTCGCACTCTCTTTCTCACTCGTGAGGCCCCGCGCTCCGGCCCGAAAGCCTCACCATCGAGAGTCCGGCGGGCCCCTCTTCCGACCATTGGAATCCCCACCACGCGGGCGTGCGCGCGCGCGCGCGGGGAGGGGGGGACTCAAGCGGCCGAGAGCCACTCCTGAGAGCTATATCGTGCTGCTACCAGCGGCGAGACCAACGATCGGGGCCCCAGACAGCCTGCCGTGCTCATTTGTATGTCTGTAATTAGATAGCCACCCTCTAACCTTCGAGTTCTTGCGTGCCCCGTTGTCTCTGACCCGAGGCATCCCGCGCCGCATCTATTCCTCTCCTCTCCTCTCCTTCCTCTTCTTCTTCTTCTTCTTCGTCTTCTTCGTCTTCTCTTCCACCCGTAGGACGCTAACTGCCGTCGACTGTTGACTTATCCCGAGACTTCTAACACGAGCTAAACAACACCGCTCGTTCCGGCGCGCGAGAGAAAAAATGAGGAATGATCGTTTTGCCCGGGCACGAAGGGATTCCGGGCTCGGCCCCGGCGGGTACACGCCCGGGCCCCGGTTAAATAACTCGTGGCCATTAAAGTTTCGTCGCTCGCGAAATCGGATTAGCTGGCGAACGGCGCGGATTCAATTAGATGCCGCAAAAATGAGAGCTCCCGGCCCCCGTCGGCGCGCATTCCTCTCGGAGGATTCTGTCAGACGATAAAGATGGGTCTCTCTCGACGCCGACGCCGACCCCGCCGTGGAAACCTTCGTGGTTCCAACGTGCGTGACAGGAAAAACACACCACTTGCATGTGTGTTGGATCCGCTTCTCGCTGAATTGGAATTGGTGTGCTGCATTTTTTATTTCGCATATAAATATGAATATTTTGTTTCGGTTAATTTAAATAATATTGTACTGATACATGAAGAGAAACAGACATCGAATTGGATGGTGTGCTGTTGCAGTGTTTTGCTTGATAATTGCAAGTTAGTATTATTATTGCAGTGAAGAAGTCCAAGTTAGTATTTCTAAAAATTCTTAAGTTATTTATAACCAGCTGACAAATTAATATTATGTTGCAGAATAGAATAATAATCTTTTCAGTTGAATTTTTTGAAGTACTTGTACCAATTACACATCTGATATAGATGTACAAAATCTGTATAATAATACACAATATTATATCCATAAAGTAGTCCACAGGACAGAATATTCTACTACCAATAAATATCAACGGCATCTTACTTTGCGATCATTTATTCCACGAGAACATTTCACTATATTATATTACATACACCATACAAACAATATAATTCTCAGCATAACCCACAAACTGCAGAGAAAAATCACTAAACATTCGTCTACAATAAAAACTATTAAATAACTAACAATTGCCCTATAAATAGCCGCCTATACAGCGTTCCAAAAGGCAAGTGAATCATCCTGCGCAGGATTATAATAAAAGGAAAAATACAGGTAACTCATAAAAATCCACCTTTTAGCCGGACTGGTATTTGTTAGAGAGGGGGGGACCGGAATTATTCTGTGGAAGATGTACGCAGGATACACACATGTACGCGTACACGTATCTGGCGCGTCGTCACGCTCGCTCGTCGGGCGAGTGCGGCGCACAATAATTTACGATGCCAGTGTGGCATATACGCGAGGGAGATAGAAAGTGAGAGAGAATGGAACACTGAGAGAGAGGGAGTTCCACTTGCCGGATTAATAGAGGGTTAATTTAGGCGAGTGGCCCCGACGCGCCTGTTATCTCCCACGCAGTATTTGCACAGCTCATCCCAAATCGTACGTATCTCCCCCATCGGCGCGGATAATTATTACCGAGCGCGATCGTCACGCCTCTCCCGCCCGGCCAATTTTGAGTACTCGCGACTGAGAGCCGTGCAATAGTATGTAAAGCCGGCCGAACAATCCCAGTCATCCCGAGGGGACAACGTCGCCTACTTGTTATCCTGTTTCTCATTGTCACAGAGTTTTCGACATTGTTGGATATTTTTTGAGGTCCTTTCAAAAGGAGATAGTTAATTTGATGAGTTTTTTTAAAATTATAATTGAATTGTTAGAATATAATTTTTGAACGAATCGTTTTGTTCTATATTAAAAAGCGAGGCAGAAAATATTTTCAAAGAAATATCGGTTGTCTCCGGAAATAAATACCTGTTTCGGAGATAGTGCAAAACAAATACGACATTATCAAGACAATATCGAGTCTCTCCGATATTAATGTGCCTGAATATTTATTATTCGAAATAAACCAAAATCTCGTACTTTTTATTACACCCCAACTGGTTATAGGAAGAGATTTCTTTTGAAGGAAGTCGATTCTTCCTTTGAAATCCGTCCTAGATTTTGGAAGCAGAAGAGAGAAAGGCAGTCGAAATGAAACGGACCGGTATTTATCGAGCTGCTAGAAGGAAACATCATCGCACTTAAATTCATTAATCAAACACGTCGACCGCCCGCTCTTCACTACTACGATCGCTTTATCTACGGAGTATTAATCTCTGACGAGGAGCACGCCAACGCGAATGATGCCTCAAGACTGGTCCAGAGGCAGCCTCCATCCATGGAATTCGTCTTCCGACCCAGGAAGGTGAACTTCGCCTCGTAGAAGCCAGCGAACCTTGAAGAGTCATCCACGCGCGCACATCGAGCAACGGGAAGCGACTCTAATCGATGATTAGAAGCTACCGTGCGTGCCACTCGAGTATTTCTGATTCAAACGCCCAGTATCGATAACAGGCTACTGACTATTCGAGACGAGAGTGAGACGTGTTCGCACCGGCGAATGATTTGCATTGAAAAGGCAGCCTCGTATCAAGTGTCACCATTGAGGATCGAGCATGAAATAATCGTGGATAATGCTTATTAGTTAAGTTCATGTCAAGTTTTATGTGTTAACTTTAACAGTTTGAGAAAATAGAAAAAATATTTTAGTTTTAAGTTTAAATCAAAAAAACTATAAAAGTACAGTAATTTTCAAGGGTGAAAGAGTTATTTTATGCACTACATTTAAGTGTGTACATACTATGATAAATGCATATATTTCCATTTAAATGGAGTTTTGTGTACTTTCATTACTATCGCGTTTCTCTGCAGTAAAGAAAGTGACGGATTGAAAGATCGTAATAGTCAAATGACACACACACACACACACACACACACACACACACTTCTTTCCTGCTTTGTCGAGAATGAAGATAATGTTTAGAAGTGTATAAAAACGTCGGTACTAAAAGGGTTAACACGAAAGGTATAAATGCGATATTTTCGAGGAAATCATGACTTTTTCTTCCATTCTTGACTAAGCGTCCCTTTTGAGAAATCCGATAAGGCCAGCGGACTTGGCTCATTCCAGCCGAGACGATAAATCACAGGCTGATTAGGAGCGAACTTAATTGCAGCGCGCGCAAACATGTGCCAAGCTACCTCGGCCTGGGCAGCTATCTCCGCGCGGAAATCAGCAAAAAATTGCGCCCGCTGGAAGCGGCCGCTTGTTCCGGTAACAAACACTTTTAATTATTTTCCCGAGCGGCTAATTAGAAGGACAGTCTCCTCGCTCTCGGTACACTCGAGCGTACGTCGCCCAGTATTAATACCGGCAACCCTGCCTCTCGTAATTACAATTTCGGCGGGCGCTAATGATCCACCGAAATATTTGTCCGCTCGAGATTAATTGCCAGAGATTAACACGCGATTTTATTTCTCCCCGCGCGCGCGCGCGCACCTACTCGTCGAGTTGCGATCATTATCGGTGATGGTTCGCGATTGGAAATCTATTCTTCGTTACTGAGGACGATAATTAAAGTATTGTAGGATTGTATTGCAAATGTTCCAAGGAAACACGTCTTGGGAATTAATTGAGGACATTTATTGCGTTTCGCATCTGCAATCATTTGCGATCGTCTGTAAAGTTACCAAAATCGCATCAGCCTGCTTAAAAATTTAAACGTCCCTTCATCCGGTTTTTTAATACATTAGTTTATACTTTCAGAGTATAGGGATGGTTCTAATTGTATTTTAACACAGTCGGAAAAACAAGAGTTATTACTAATGTTTAGAGAAAAGTCGCTACGTTGATGCTATTTTTGTAAGAATTTTGATGTCAAACCTATTATTACATGTATTAAAATTTAATAAAGTTTATTATGACCTAAAGCATATAAAGATACGACTCTTCATTTCAAAGTAATAATCCTCAATGTGAGAAGTAGAACGATTTAGGCAACCTTACGCTATTTATCTGTTTATCATCTGACTCAGTCTAATCATTCTTTTCACTCTTGCATTTTTCACATTCACTCTCATCCGCAATTTGCAATCTCCTACTGCATATGTATGCGCCAATTAATTTGAGATGGCTCTTGCTTCGGGTTCAAGAGCTCTCACTCTCTCTCGGCTTCCTTAATTACCACGGGCGCGCTTAATCGAATCGACCCGATTAAGTTTTCACGGGCGATCGATTACGAGGGAATGCGCAATTAAAGAAGTCCTGCTACACTCGCACTGCTAAGTGATGTGCCCCGGAGCGCGCGCCACCGAGCGATTAAACCTCCGTTTACATTTACTGATGGTGAACGCACCGTGGCAGACATGGGAAATATTGTTTAATGCATGAAATAGTGCTTGTATTTTAATTTAGCAGAGAACTGGGTAAGAAACAGACAGATTAAGAGCTCTTCCTGCATAAATGATGGGAACCGTATAATAAAATGATCCATTATGCTATACAGTCGTGGATAAAAGTAGATATGATTTAGACTAAAGTGTACTTGAATAATATTATTCTTATGTACTTGATTTTTTGTATTTTATATGTTTATGTTACGTAAACCTAAAATTGTAAATGAAATTTATTAATCCATCGGTTATAATTACAAAATTATTGTCATGGATGTATGGACGTTTTCTTGCAAATCACGATTTACAGTGCCTACTTTTTGCTAATTCTTCCCGTTGTACTATGGCTTTAGATAGAAGTCAGATAGAAGTTGTCTAAACTACAAAGGTTATCGTGATCGTAAATCGTGATTTATAAAAACACGTCCACACATCCATGACAATAATTTTGTAGTTTCGACCGATAGATTAATGAAATTCATTTATGTATACGAATTTTACAGGCTTAAAACAAAAATGTTGATATTAACTCTGAATTTTTGGCTCCAGGTGTATGCAATAGCTTAAAGCATATCACAGCTGGATAACAGAACGGAGAGATTAATGAAATTAATATATGTAAATGAATTTTACAGGCTTAACACAAAAATCTTTATATTTTTTCAAAATGTTGATATTAAGTCTGAATTTTTCGCTCCAGGTGTATGCAACCGCTTAAAGCATATCACAGCTGAATAACAGAACCGAGAGATTAATGAAATTAATATATCTACATGAATTTTACAGGCTTCAAACAAAAATCTCTATATTTTTTCAAAATGTTGATATTAACTCTAAATTTTTCGCTCCAGGTGTATGCAACAGCTTAAAGCGTATCAGAGCTGGATAACAGAATCGATAGATTAATGAAATTAATTTAAGTACACGAATTTTATAGGCTTAAAACAAAACATTATATGTTTTTTCAAAATGTTGATATTAACTCTAAATTTTTCGCTCCAGGTGTATGCAACAGCTTAAAGCATATCACAGCTGAATAACAGAACCGAGAGATTAATGAAATTAATATATCTACATGAATTTTACAGGCTTCAAACAAAAATCTCGAAATTTTTTCAAAATGTTGATATTAACTCTAAATTTTTCGCTCTAGGTGTATGCAACCGTTTAAAGCGTATCACAGCCGGATAACAGAAGTAATGGTGTATCCTGGTGTAGGAGAGTGCTCGAGAGATGGTGGAATCGTAAGAATGTATAGATCGCGCGTATGGTAATTAGCTGCGGCCTCCTCGAATCGGTCAACGTCGCAGTGGGTTATTAATAAAGACGCGAGGCACCGGCACTCTCGCTATCCATCCGATCTACGACGCGAACTCACGTCTGCCGGGCAACTCTCCTCCCGGTCGGCATAATTATTCATTCGGACGTTAATGTACGAGCGTATTAATTAGTTCGTGAGTGCCGTGAGTGCGTGTACCACCGGTAGCGCACCGGCGTAACATCGGCGCGCACACCTTGGATATTCAACCGCTCGGCAAGATTTTTTAAACGCCACCCCACCCGTCGAGAGTTCCTTCCTACCTCTTTACGGCAAAGAATAATCGTCCGAGCGGATTATTTTCACTGCCGAATCGAATAATTTTGAGGGGTTTGGTGACGAAAATGGAGATTGTTGGATCGAATTGAAATTTATACATAATAGTGATTGATAGATATTCTGTCGATATGCAAATTGTTGATTTATTTGACTGTATAGTTTTTGAGTAATTAATGTTCAACGTTTGGTTCGTAAATATTGCTCATTATGACTTAAAAATATTCTTACGACATTCGTAAGACGTTTTTAAGATGTTCTGCCAAAGACGTCCACAAAGATGTCCAAATTATTTAATTTTTAAATTCACATCTGCCTCCTTCCGGTATTCTTAGAGCGTCAGTTGTAAAGACGTGGAGCAAAAGACGTTTTAACAAAGTCTGAACTTTACATCTTTTGAACGCTTTGAAAATGATGTTAATACTCGGTTGTTTCGAAAATGGTTCTTTTCTCCTTTGCTTCACCTATTAAAGTCGTATTTAAACCGGCTTCTTTATGTCTTCTTGCAACTTGGTCAGAACATCTTCTAGACGTGTTAGAGATGTATTTCTAACGTCTTTCATACGTCCCTTTCAGCATATTGTGAACGCCTTTAAAATGTTCCATTTTATAACATCGGACGTTTGTCAGACGTACGTGAGACGTTTTTAAAATGTCATTGTACTATCTGGAAAATGATCATTGTGGATTCTTTTTCCATTGTGCTAAGAGTAGCTTTTAGCACTGGATCGATTATCACGATAAAATGGTTGTTCTGCGTGTGTGTGAATTCTTTTGAACTCGGGAGTGGCTGATAACGCGGCTTGTTATTGAAATAGATGAATTCATCTGTGACAGCCACTAGTTTCTCCGTGAAATGATTGCTGTTATTGCTACTGGCGTTTTCATCTTATCTGTAAGTAGATATTCAATCCGACTGCAACTGGATGGAATTTCATTTCCATGTCGATAATAACTTCATTTAACGAATAATAGGTTGTTGTAATTGTCTTGGTTGGAAAAGTCTTCTAACAATTTATAGTTCAGCCTCCCATTCCTATTGAAATGTTAGAGTTACTCTTGAAAATGCCTATGTAAATAATAGAAATTATTTTATAGCCTATAGTTTGCCTGGATAGACAAATGTTCTCCTTTATATTAGTACTAGTTATATTGCATTATATTATAATAGCAAGATTTTTACTTGCTCATAAATAGCGGGTTCGGGGATCATTCGCAGGAAACTGGGAAATAGAATGACGAAGAATAGAAAGAACTTCGTCCGCGTAGATTGCCTATAAATGAGTTCAATTATATCTATAATTGTATCAGAGGAAAAATGCAGAAATAATGATATGACTTTTTGGTTTCTAATTATATGTTATCTCTCAATTGACAGAATTGGAAAAAAACTATTAATTTTTCTAATTATATGCCTGTATCTTGAGAACTACTGTCGTTACGAATAAGAAGTTTTCTGCGTAATGTTAATTGATAATGAAGATATGAAATGCCAATTTTTAGTTGTCTGACATTTTCAGTTTTTGTGATACTAGTATTCTCGTAAAAACATTCACCTCTATTTTTCAGATTCCTTAACTGAATTTTCTGAAAATGGTAAAAGACGCGTTTCTTCACTTTTAATGCAAAATCTAAATACTGATTTTCGCGTCTGGTTTCCAATCCCATAGGGATGGAATTTCCAGAAATTCTCCTAGGTTAAACGTTTTGAACTGGGCGTTGATCAGTCAGTCAGGATTTCTACTTTTATATATGTAAAAGGTTATATTATATTATATTATACTTTCCATATTAATGTATAAAGGAAGATTGTATATGTTTGTGTCAAAATTAATATTGCAAACTACTCAACCAACTATTAGTCTTTTATATTAATAGGAAAGGATCGATAAAAGATCGAAATATGTTTTTCTGAAATAGATATCGACTAGATGGGAAAAAGCTTTAATGGGAGAAGTTCCTCGGAGTGTCCACTGGGAAGATTCCACTTTTTCCTGAGTGTAATTGGCAACGGACTCGGCTTCGGTGCGGCGGTAATTCAAGGATGAGGTTTTGCGATGATAATTCCGCCGGAATAATTGGCGCAGGTGATCTTAATCTAGAATGTGTGGCAGGTGTGCACTGGCTTCGCAACTGTCACCCAAGAGACTTTTTCTCGCACCCTGAAGCGGCAGAGTTCTTGGAGAGCCAAAGCTTTCGAGGGAAAGCCACATCCTCTTCTGGTGGGAAGATGATTCTTTGGAATCGTAAACGCGCCCGGTATACACTCGCCAATTGAAATATTTCCCCTTCGTCGAATCACCTCCCGTTTAATTTCATTAAAGCGACCCGCGCCGGTCGTGCGCGCGGTGTCGACGATTTTCTGCCTTGGAACGCTCGCCGCAAAAGTGAGCCGGAATGCAGCTGCAGCTTCCGGCGGCATGTAACGCGCGAGAGAGAACTTCGGCCAAGGGTGGAGGAGAAAAAGTATGCCTTGCTACGAGGACTCTCTTGCTACCCGCAATTATACAATTCGCCTACCGAATTCTGGAGCGGAACCAAGACTCTTCTTTCACCACTATCAAATTTGTCACTTGAATTCACCGTTATTTCTATGAAAATAATACTAATAGGTATTTTTAGCAAGGTGAAGTGAAAGAGTTGAAAAGCAGTATATTTAATCAGAATATTCGAATAGTAGAAAATGCGGATACTGTAATAACACGTCCACCGATAATTGGAAACATTTGTATGCAACTTTGTAACGCGTCAAAGGAATCTCATGTATGCACAGGAAATAAAATATATTCTCCTAACTATCAAACCCAAGGAATCGAAGAGTGCGATCATAATCATCCAAGCGAAATGACAGGGTCCAAGTATTTCTTGCCGTGGCAATAGCATTCCGCGCGAGATATTTCCCCTTGTTGCGAATGATGTATGTATTATCATGTATTTCATGTATTTCAAGAAAAATCGTAGAAATAATATAACAGAATATTTGGATATAATTCTGATAGTAAGTAATTTAAATAAATACACATTGTAATTTTAAAATCATGCGTATTTTCCTATCTACCAAACCCAAGCATACAACCAATCTACATTGAAAGAGTGAAGTGTGTCGAAGTGCGATCATAATCATGTCTGCGAAATGACAGGGCCCAAGTATTTCTTGCCTTGGCAATAGCATATTTCACGCGAGATATATATTGGTGCGAATGATATATGTATTATCATTTATTCCATGTATTTCAAGAAAAATCATAGAAATAATATTTCGGAAGCTAAGTAATTTAATTAAATAAAAACTGTAATTATAAATCTTAGAATATAATTTTAGAATCACACGTATTTTCTTATCTACCAAACCCAAAGATTCAGCCAGTCTGCATTGAAAGAATGAAGAGTGTCGAAATGCGATCATAATCATACAAGCGAAATGACAGGGCCCAAGTATTTCTTGCCTTCGCAATAGCATGTTTGACGCGAGATATTTCCCCGGTTTGTTGTGAATGATGTATTTGTTATTATGTACTCCATGTATTTCAAGAAAAATCATAGAATTAATATAACAGACTATTTGGATAATAAAAAATGCATACAATATAACAATATAATTCTGATAGTAAATAATTTAAGTAAATATACATTGTAATTTTAGAATCACACGTATTTTCCTATCTACCAAACCCAAGCATTCGACCAGTCTGAAAGAGTGAAGAGTGTCGAAGTGCGATCATAATCATACCTGCGAAATGACAGGGCCCAAGTATTTCTTGCCTTGGCAATAGGATTCGGCGCGAGATATTTCCCCGGCTTGTTGGGAATGGTGATCGGGGCGGCGTCATTTCCATCGGCAGGATTTTTTGCCACGTATCCGGCAAGGCTAACGAAATTATTTTAATAATTTTAATCGTAATGTGTTTCAAGAAAAATCATAGAAATAATATAACAGAATATTTGGATATAATTATGATAGTAAGTAAATAAAAACTGTAATTTTAAATCTTAGAATATAATTTTAGAATCACACGTATTTTCCTATCTACCAAACCGAAGCATTCGACCAGTCTGAAAGAGTGAAGAGTGTCGAAGTGCGATCATAATCATACCTGCGAAATGACAGGGCCAACGAAATTATTTTGATAATTCTAATCATAATGTATTTCAAGAAAAATCATAGAAATAATATAACAGAATATTTGGATATAATTATGATAGTAAGTAAATAAAAACTGTAATTTTAAATCTTAGAATATAACTTTAGAATCATACGTATTTTCCTATCTACCAAACCCAAGCATACAACCAGTCTGCATTGAAAGAGTGAAGAGTGTCGAAGTGCGATCATAATCATACCTGCGAAATGACAGGGCCCAAGTATTTCTTGCCTTGGCAATAGGATTCGGCGCGAGATATTTCCCCGGCTTGTTGGGAATGGTGATCGGGGCGGCGTCATTTCCATCGGCAGGATTTTTTGCCACGTATCCGGCAAGGCTAACGAAATTATTTTAATAATTTTAATCGTAATGTGTTTCAAGAAAAATCATAGAAATAATATAACAGAATATTTGGATATAATTATGATAGTAAGTAAATAAAAACTGTAATTTTAAATCTTAGAATATAATTTTAGAATCACACGTATTTTCCTATCTACCAAACCGAAGCATTCGACCAGTCTGAAAGAGTGAAGAGTGTCGAAGTGCGATCATAATCATACCTGCGAAATGACAGGGCCCAAGTATTTCTTGCCTTGGCAATAGGATTCGGCGCGAGATATTTCCCCGGCTTGTTGGGAATGGTGATCGGGGCGGCGTCATTTCCATCGGTAGGATTTTTTGCCACGTATCCGGCAAGGCTAGCATGGGTGGTCCGGTGGTCATCGGGGGGCCTCTCCGCGGGGCCCCTTGCTGCCGCTCGCGTCTTCTTCCCCGTCACGCATACGCTATCGGGGCCTCGAGCTTCAACGTCGGGAAAGGGAACGAAATGAGACGCGGAGCGCCGAACTCTGCCGCGTGTCTCTTGGCCGATCATCCTCAGGGAGAAGCCAGCCCTGCCAAGGGGGACAAGGAGAGTGCGAGGAGAGGGTGAGGAGAGTATTGGTGAGAGAGAAGGAGAGAGCGAGAGCTGGAGTAGTATAGTAAGAAGAATGGAAGAAGAGGAGGCCCCGCTGTCTCGGGATAGCGAGCAGCCGTGCTAAGGTAAAGTGGAATCACCACCAGGACGAAAAGGAGCAGGAGAAGAAGAAGAAGGAGGAGAAGGAGGAGGAGGAGGAGGAGGAGGAGGAGGAGGAGGAGGAGGAGGAGGAGGAGAGGGCCAGTGCCTTCGTGTCTCTTCCTCCGTATATCCCTTGATTACGATTTTATGCCAGCGAGAACGAAAGACCAAGAGGGAAAGAGAAAGAGCAAGAGAGTGAGTAAGAGAGAGAAGGTAAAGGGTGCCTGTCACGGGCTGCCGTCGGATCGTTTATGGGAGATTATGGGACGCCGCAGCGCCCGCTCTCACAGGGGTAGCCAAGATTTTATCCGGGCTTTAAGCGAGGACAACAAATGCCGTGGCACGTTCGATCAACCCGAGCGACGCCTTCTCGCGGCTTCTCGCTCCGACGCCACGGTGACTCGATTTCTCCTCTCCTATCCTCTCTTCTCCTCTCACGCTCTTCTCTCTTATCCCCCTCGACCACTCACTCTTCTTTCCCGCTTCTCGCGCCCGCTCCTCTAGACGAATTTGCATTTTCGTGCTCGCACCGCCGCAGTACCTGCGCCCTATCTCCGCTTGGTGCAAAAAGGCCGAGGGCAACAACACTCGCGGAATAAGCGCGCGGATGTGTTTATCCTGATGCGAGGGAACGCGTGTTCCCCGATTGTCGCAACCGGGCAACCAACGGCTACTGATATCGCGTTTGTTTTTAACACGTGGGCTGCCGAATTTACTTGCCGATACCTTTCACTCTTTAATTGGTATCATCGTTTGTTGGAGATTGGATCTATAAATAATTTGTAAATGGTTTTTCATGACTGTGAGAATCTGTAGAATTTAGTTTTAATTTTTATAATAATTTATTTTATTATAATTTAGAATGGTTTGTATGTAATATATTCTTGGATTTATTATAATAAATATTTAATTATTTAGAAGCATTGATTGATGTTGATATTTTGTAATAATAAAAGGATTTCGAACTTAAAAGTTTTGTATGTGGTTGGTGTGAAATATCAGGCTAATTGCGTTGTTAAAGAGCTGATACTCTCGTTTATCTTGTGTGCATTGCATGATTGTTTCACCTATGATAGCAATCGTGATCTCCTCATGTACAGGGTGTTCCGAAAATATCGTAAATAGCTACACTTATCTTGTAGAGGAGGGAACGCGAATGAAGATGGTTATTTTCAAAATGCTTGTTAGACCTTCAATTTCCGCCGCAAGATGCTCATTGGCATACAATTTGTTTAATTTTTTTGCAAAAAGAAGTTAATAAAGTTATTTTAATAAAGTTTCCCTTTTATTTCGTAATCCTTTTGCTTGAAAATTTGAAATAATTTGCGAAGATAGTGTTTAATGAGTACTTCCAAGTGAAATTCGGGAAAACTATTGTTAACTTGACAAGGTTCAATCTACCATATTTTCGACAGAATTTCAATAAAAATTACTCTTGTTTTGTGTTCGATAATGTAGAAAAAGTGTTAACCTTTCCAATCCTGCTAAATTTATAAAAAACCCAGAACTACAACAGTTAATTCAGCATACTATGACACCATTGAAAAGGACTCATCACTCATCATTTCTTTAACTCACAAGACTGAAATCCCGAATTACAAGGAACTAACATCGAAGATCGTAGTCAATTCTCTCCGGATGAACTTTACTGAATCTTAACGATCCCGCTTTTAAAGATACTTTTTACCGCGGGTGGGTCATCAATCGCGTAACCTATATCGGGTCAGGTGCTGTAAATTCACGAAGCCTCGAAAGAAGCCGCGCTGCTCTTT
>OU343044.1:600000-835803 GCA_910593735.2 Ectemnius lituratus | reverse complement strand
CGGTCCTGGAGGCCAGAATACTGGGAGATAGGTTTTGACTCTAATAGCGATTTTCTGACGAAGTAAGGCTCTGATTTGAATTCAGCTTGCGGCATTCGATCCCTCTCGTCATTTTACGTCGGAATAGTATGTTTTCCACACCCGATTACGGTCCTGGAAGCCAGAATACTGGGAGATAGGTTTTGGATACGGGAGCGATTTTCTGACGTAGGAAGGCTCTGACTTGAATTCTCCTTACGACATTCGATTCCTCTCATCGTTTTACGTCTGAATAGCACGTTTTCCACACCCGATTACGGTCCTGGAACCCAGAATACTGGGAGATAGGTTTTGGCTCTAATAGCGATTTTCTGACGAAGGAAGGCATTGATTTGAATTCTCCTTGCGGCATTCGATCCCTCTCGTCAATTTACGTCGGAATAGCTCGGTTTCCGCACCCGATTACGGTCCTGGAACCCAGAATACTGGGAGATAGGTTTTGGCTCTAATAGCGATTTTCTGACGAAGGAAGGCATTGATTTGAATTCTCCTTGCGGCATTCGATCCCGCTCGTCATTTTACGTCGGAATAGCACGTTTTCCACACCCGATTACGGTCCTGGAACCCAGAATACTGGGAGATAGGTTTTGGTTCTAATAGCGATTTTCTGACGAAGTAAGGCTCTGATTTGAATTCTGCTTGCGGCATTCGATCCCTCTCTTCACTTTACGTCGGAATAGCATGTTTTCCTCTCCCGATTACGGTCCTGTAGGCCAGAATACTGGGAGATAGGTTTTGGATACGGGAGCGATTTTCTGACGAAGGAAGGCTCTGATTTGAATTCTGCTTGCAGCATTCGATCCCTCTCGTCAATTTACGTCGGAATAGCTCGGTTTCCGCACCCGATTACGGTCCTGGAACCCAGAATACTGGGAGATAGGTTTTGGCTCTAATAGCGATTTTCTGACGAAGGAAGGCATTGATTTGAATTCTCCTTGCGGCATTCGATCCCGCTCGTCATTTTACGTCGGAATAGCACGTTTTCCACACCCGATTACGGTCCTGGAACCCAGAATACTGGGAGATAGGTTTTGGCTCTAATAGCGATTTTCTGACGAAGTAAGGCTCTGATTTGAATTCTGCTTGCGGCATTCGATCCCTCTCTTCACTTTACGTCGGAATAGCATGTTTTCCTCTCCCGATTACGGTCCTGGAGGCCAGAATACTGGGAGATAGGTTTTGGATACGGGAGCGATTTTCTGACGAAGGAAGGCTCTGATTTGAATTCTGCTTGCAGCATTCGATCCCTCTCGTCAATTTACGTCGGAATAGCTCGGTTTCCGCACCCGATTACGGTCCTGGAAGCCAGAATACTGGGAGATAGGTTTTGGATACGGGAGCGATTTTCTGACGTAGGAGGGCTCTGACTTGAATTCTCCTTACGACATTCGATTCCTCTCATCGTTTTACGTCTGAATAGCACGTTTTCCACACCCGATTACGGTCCTGAAACCCAGAATACTGGGAGATACGTTTTGGATACAGGAGCGATTTTCAGACGAAGGAAGGCTCTGATTTGAATTCTGCTTGCGGCATTCGATCCCTCTCGTCATTTTACGTCGGAATAGCACGTTTTCCACACCCGATTACGGTCCTGGACCCAGAATACTGGGAGATAGGTTTTGGCTCTAATAGCGATTTTCAGACGAAGGAAGGCTCTGATTTGAATTCTGCTTGCGGCATTCGATCCCTCTCGTCATTTTACGTCGGAATAGCACGTTTTCCACACCCGATTACTGTCCTTTAGGCCAGAATACTGGAAGATAGGTTTTGGCAATAACAGCGATTTTCTAACGATGGAAGGCACTGATTTGAATTCTCCTTGCGGCATTCGATCCCTCTCGTCATTTTACGTCGGAATAGCACGTTTTCCACACCCGATTACGGTCCTGGAACCCAGAATACTGGGAGATAGGTTTTGGCTCTAATAGCGATTTTCTGATGAAGGAAGGCTCTGATTTGAATTCTGCTTGCAGCATTCGATCCCTCTCGTCAATTTACGTCGGAATAGCTCGGTTTCCGCACCCGATTACGGTCCTGGAAGCCAGAATACTGGGAGATAGGTTTTGGATACGGGAGCGATTTTCTGACGTAGGAGGGCTCTGACTTGAATTCTCCTTACGACATTCGATTCCTCTCATCGTTTTACGTCTGAATAGCACGTTTTCCACACCCGATTACGGTCCTGAAACCCAGAATACTGGGAGATACGTTTTGGATACAGGAGCGATTTTCAGACGAAGGAAGGCTCTGATTTGAATTCTGCTTGCGGCATTCGATCCCTCTCGTCATTTTACGTCGGAATAGCATGTTTTCCACACCCGATTACCGTCCTGGAGGCCAGAATACTGGAACATAGGTTTTGGCAATAACAGCGATTTTCTAACGAAGGAAGGCACTGATTTGAATTCTCCTTGTGGCATTCGATCCCGCTCGTCATTTTACGTCGGAATAGCACGTTTTCCACACCCGATTACGGTCCTGGACCCAGAATACTGGGAGATAGGTTTTGGCTCTAATAGCGATTTTCAGACGAAGGAAGGCTCTGATTTGAATTCTGCTTGCGGCATTCGATCCCTCTCGTCATTTTACGTCGGAATAGCACGTTTTCCACACCCGATTACTGTCCTTTAGGCCAGAATACTGGAAGATAGGTTTTGGCAATAACAGCGATTTTCTAACGATGGAAGGCACTGATTTGAATTCTCCTTGCGGCATTCGATCCCTCTCGTCATTTTACGTCGGAATAGCACGTTTTCCACACCCGATTACGGTCCTGGAACCCAGAATACTGGGAGATAGGTTTTGGCTCTAATAGCGATTTTCTGATGAAGGAAGGCTCTGATTTGAATTCTGCTTGCAGCATTCGATCCCTCTCGTCAATTTACGTCGGAATAGCTCGGTTTCCGCACCCGATTACGGTCCTGGAACCCAGAATACTGGGAGATAGGTTTTGGCTCTAATAGCGATTTTCTGACGAAGGAAGGCATTGATTTGAATTCTCCTTGCGGCATTCGATCCCGCTCGTCATTTTACGTCGGAATAGCACGTTTTCCACACCCGATTACGGTCCTGGAACCCAGAATACTGGGAGATAGGTTTTGGCTCTAATAGCGATTTTCTGACGAAGTAAGGCTCTGATTTGAATTCTGCTTGCGGCATTCGATCCCTCTCTTCACTTTACGTCGGAATAGCATGTTTTCCTCTCCCGATTACGGTCCTGGAGGCCAGAAAACTGGGAGATAGGTTTTGGATACGGGAGCGATTTTCTGACGAAGGAAGGCTCTGATTTGAATTCTGCTTGCAGCATTCGATCCCTCTCGTCAATTTACGTCGGAATAGCTCGGTTTCCGCACCCGATTACGGTCCTGGAACCCAGAATACTGGGAGATAGGTTTTGGCTCTAATAGCGATTTTCTGACGAAGGAAGGCATTGATTTGAATTCTCCTTGCGGCATTCGATCCCGCTCGTCATTTTACGTCGGAATAGCACGTTTTCCACACCCGATTACGGTCCTGGAAGCCAGAATACTGGGAGATAGGTTTTGGCTCTAATAGCGATTTTCTGACGAAGTAAGGCTCTGATTTGAATTCTGCTTGCGGCATTCGATCCCTCTCTTCACTTTACGTCGGAATAGCATGTTTTCCTCTCCCGATTACGGTCCTGGAGGCCAGAATACTGCAGGATAGGTTTTTGCTCTAACAGCGATTTTCAGACGAAGGAAAGCTCTGATTTGAATTCTACTTGCGGCATTCGATCCCTCTCGTCATTTTACGTCGGAATAGCATGTTTTCCACACCCGATTACCGTCCTGGAGGCCAGAATACTGGAACATAGGTTTTGGCAATAACAGCGATTTTCTAACGAAGGAAGGCACTGATTTGAATTCTCCTTGCGGCATTCGATCCCTCTCGTCATTTTACGTCGGAATAGTATGTTTTCCACACCCGATTACGGTCCTGGAAGCCAGAATACTGGGAGATAGGTTTTGGATACGGGAGCGATTTTCTGACGTAGGAAGGCTCTGACTTGAATTCTCCTTACGACATTCGATTCCTCTCATCGTTTTACGTCGGAATAGCACGTTTTCCACACCCGATTACGGTCCTGAAACCCAGAATACTGGGAGATACGTTTTGGATACAGGAGCGATTTTCAGACGAAGGAAGGCTCTGATTTGAATTCTGCTTGCGGCATTCGATCCCTCTCTTCACTTTACGTCGGAATAGCATGTTTTCCTCTCCCGATTACGGTCCTGGAGGCCAGAATACTGCAGGATAGGTTTTGGCAATAACAGCGATTTTCTGACGAAGGAAGGCTCTGATTTGAATTCTGCTTGCGGCATTCGATCCCTCTCGTCATTTTACGTCGGAATAGCACGGTTTCCGCACGCGATTACGATCCTGGGAGCCAGGTTTACTGGAAGATAGGTTTTGGCAGTAACAGCGATTTTCAGACGAAGGAAGGCTCTGATTTGAATTCTGCTTGCGGCATTCGACCCCTCTCGTCATTTTACGTCGGAATAGCACGGTTTCCCCACGCAATTACGATCCTGGGAGCCAGGTTTACTGGAAGATAGGTTTTGGCAGTAATAGCGATTTTCAGACGAAGGAAGGCTCTGATTTGAATTCTGCTTGCGGTATTCGATCCCTCTCGTCATTTTACGTCGGAATAGCACGTTTTCCACACCCGATTACTGTCCTTTAGGCCAGAATACTGGAAGATAGGTTTTGGCAATAACAGCGATTTTCTAACGATGGAAGGCACTGATTTGAATTCTCCTTGCGGCATTCGATCCCTCTCGTCATTTTACGTCGGAATAGCATGTTTTCCACACCCGATTACGGTCCTGGAACCCAGAATACTGGGAGATAGGTTTTGGCTCTAATAGCGATTTTCTGACGAAGGAAGGCACTGATTTGAATTCTCCTTGCGGCATTCGATCCCTCTCGTCATTTTACGTCGGAATAGCACGTTTTCCACACCCGATTACGGTCCTGGAA
Source organism: Ectemnius lituratus (assembly GCA_910593735.2). Lineage (NCBI taxonomy): Eukaryota > Metazoa > Arthropoda > Insecta > Hymenoptera > Crabronidae > Ectemnius > Ectemnius lituratus. The sequence goes on along the minus strand of OU343044.1, from coordinate 830,760 downwards.
CCCAGAATACTGGGAGATAGGTTTTGGCTCTAATAGCGATTTTCCGACGAAGGAAGGCTCTGATTTGAATTCTGCTTGCGGCATTCGATCCCTCTCTTCACTTTACGTCGGAATAGCATGTTTTCCTCTCCCGATTACGGTCCTGGAGGCCAGAATACTGCAGGATAGGTTTTGGCAATAACAGCGATTTTCTGACGAAGGAAGGCTCTGATTTGAATTCTGCTTGCGGCATTCGATCCCTCTCGTCAGTTTACGTCGGAATAGCACGGTTTCCGCACGCGATTACGGTCCTGGAGGCAAGAATACTGGAACATAGGTTTTGGCAATAACAGCGACTTTCTAACGAAGGAAGGCACTGATTTGAATTCTCCTTGCGGCATTCGATCCCTCTCGTCATTTTACGTCGGAATAGTATGTTTTCCGCACCCGATTACGGTCCTGGAAGCCAGAATACTGGGAGATAGGTTTTGGATACGGGAGCGATTTTCTGACGAAGGAAGGCTCTGATTTGAATTCTGCTTGCAGCATTCGATCCCTCTCGTCAGTTTACGTCGGAATAGCTCGGTTTCCGCACCCGATTACGGTCCTGGAACCCAGAATACTGGGAGATAGGTTTTGGCTCTAATAGCGATTTTCTGACGAAGGAAGGCATTGATTTGAATTCTCCTTGCGGCATTCGATCCCGCTCGTCATTTTACGTCGGAATAGCACGTTTTCCACACCCGATTACGGTCCTGGAACCCAGAATACTGCGAGATAGGTTTTGGCTCTAATAGCGATTTTCTGACGAAGGAAGGCTCTGATTTGAATTCTGCTTGCGGCATTCGATCCCTCTCGTCATTTTACGTCGGAATAGTATGTTTTCCACACCCGATTACGGTCCTGGAAGCCAGAATACTGGGAGATAGGTTTTGGATACGGGAGCGATTTTCTGACGTAGGAAGGCTCTGACTTGAATTCTCCTTACGACATTCGATTCCTCTCATCGTTTTACGTCTGAATAGCACGTTTTCCACACCCGATTACGGTCCTGAACCCAGAATACTGGGAGATACGTTTTGGATACAGGAGCGATTTTCAGACGAAGGAAGGCTCTGATTTGAATTCTGCTTGCGGCATTCGATCCCTCTCGTCATTTTACGTCGGAATAGCATGTTTTCCACACCCGATTACCGTCCTGGAGGCCAGAATACTGGAACATAGGTTTTGGCAATAACAGCGATTTTCTAACGAAGGAAGGCACTGATTTGAATTCTCCTTGCGGCATTCGATCCCTCTCGTCATTTTACGTCGGAATAGCACGTTTTCCACACCCGATTACGGTCCTGGAACCCAGAATACTGGGAGATAGGTTTTGGCTCTAATAGCGATTTTCAGACGAAGGAAGGCTCTGATTTGAATTCTGCTTGCGGCATTCGATCCCTCTCGTCATTTTACGTCGGAATAGCACGTTTTCCACACCCGATTACTGTCCTTTAGGCCAGAATACTGGAAGATAGGTTTTGGCTCTAACAGCGATTTTCTGACGAAGGAAGGCTCTGATTTGAATTCTCCTTGCGGCATTCGATCCCTCTCGTCATTTTACGTCGGAATAGCATGTTTTCCACACCCGATTACGGTCCTGGCAGCCAGAATACTGGGAGATAGGTTTTGGCTCTAATAGCGATTTTCTGACGAAGGAAGGCTCTGATTTGAATTCTGCTTGCGGCATTCGATCCCTCTCTTCACTTTACGTCGGAATAGCATGTTTTCCTCTCCCGATTACGGTCCTGGAGGCCAGAATACTGCAGGATAGGTTTTGGCAATAACAGCGATTTTCTGACGAAGGAAGGCACTGATTTGAATTCTGCTTGCGGCATTCGATCCCTCTCGTCATTTTACGTCGGAATAGCACGGTTTCCGCACGCGATTACGGTCCTGGAGGCAAGAATACTGGAACATAGGTTTTGGCAATAACAGCGATTTTCTAACGAAGGAAGGCACTGATTTGAATTCTCCTTGCGGCATTCGATCCCTCTCGTCATTTTACGTCGGAATAGTATGTTTTCCACACCCGATTACGGTCCTGGAAGCCAGAATACTGGGAGATAGGTTTTGGATACGGGAGCGATTTTCTGACGAAGGAAGGCTCTGATTTGAATTCTGCTTGCAGCATTCGATCCCTCTCGTCAATTTACGTTGGAATAGCTCGGTTTCCGCACCCGATTACGGTCCTGGAACCCAGAATACTGGGAGATAGGTTTTGGCTCTAATAGCGATTTTCTGACGAAGGAAGGCATTGATTTGAATTCTCCTTGCGGCATTCGATCCCGCTCGTCATTTTACGTCGGAATAGCACGTTTTCCACACCCGATTACGGTCCTGGAACCCAGAATACTGGGAGATAGGTTTTGGCTCTAATAGCGATTTTCTGACGAAGGAAGGCTCTGATTTGAATTCTGCTTGCGGCATTCGATCCCTCTCGTCATTTTACGTCGGAATAGTATGTTTTCCACACCCGATTACGGTCCTGGAAGCCAGAATACTGGGAGATAGGTTTTGGATACAGGAGCGATTTTCTGACGTAGGAAGGCTCTGACTTGAATTCTCCTTACGACATTCGATTCCTCTCATCGTTTTACGTCTGAATAGCACGTTTTCCACACCCGATTACGGTCCTGAACCCAGAATACTGGGAGATACGTTTTGGATACAGGAGCGATTTTCAGACGAAGGAAGGCTCTGATTTGAATTCTGCTTGCGGCATTCGATCCCTCTCGTCATTTTACGTCGGAATAGCATGTTTTCCACACCCGATTACCGTCCTGGAGGCCAGAATACTGGAACATAGGTTTTGGCAATAACAGCGATTTTCTAACGAAGGAAGGCACTGATTTGAATTCTCCTTGCGGCATTCGATCCCTCTCGTCATTTTACGTCGGAATAGCACGTTTTCCACACCCGATTACGGTCCTGGAACCCAGAATACTGGGAGATAGGTTTTGGCTCTAACAGCGATTTTCAGACGAAGGAAGGCTCTGATTTGAATCCTGCTTGCGGCATTCGATCCCTCTCGTCATTTTATGTCGGAATAGCACGTTTTCCACACCCGATTACTGTCCTTTAGGCCAGAATACTGGAAGATAGGTTTTGGCAATAACAGCGATTTTCTAACGATGGAAGGCACTGATTTGAATTCTCCTTGCGGCATTCGATCCCTCTCGTCATTTTACGTCGGAATAGCATGTTTTCCACACCCGATTACGGTCCTGGAACCCAGAATACTGGGAGATAGGTTTTGGCTCTAATATAGATTTTCTGACGAAGGAAGGCACTGATTTGAATTCTCCTTGCGGCATTCGATCCCTCTCGTCATTTTACGTCGGAATAGCACGTTTTCCACACCCGATTACTGTCCTTTAGGCCAGAATACTGGAAGATAGGTTTTGGCAATAACAGCGATTTTCTAACGATGGAAGGCACTGATTTGAATTCTGCTTGCGGCATTCGATCCCTCTCGTCATTTTATGTCGGAATAGCACGGTTTCCGCACGCGATTACGGTCCTGGAGGCAAGAATACTGGAACATAGGTTTTGGCAATAACAGCGATTTTTTAACGAAGGAAGGCACTGATTTGAATTCTCCTTGCGGCATTCGATCCCTCTCGTCATTTTACGTCGGAATAGTATGTTTTCCACACCCGATTACGGTCCTGGAACCCAGAATACTGGGAGATAGGTTTTGGCTCTAATAGCGATTTTCAGACGAAGGAAGGCTCTGATTTGAATTCTGCTTCCGGCATTCGACCCCTCTCGTCATTTTACGTCGGAATAGCACGTTTTCCACACCCGATTACTGTCCTTTAGGCCAGAATACTGGAAGATAGGTTTTGGCTCTAATAGCGATTTTCTGACGAAGGAAGGCACTGATTTGAATTCTCCTTGCGGCATTCGATCCCTCACGTCATTTTACGTCGGAATAGCATGTTTTCCACACCCGATTACGGTCCTGGAACCCAGAATATTGGGAGATAGGTTTTGGCTCTAATAGCGATTTTCTGACGAAGGAAGGCTCTGATTTGAATTCTGCTTGCGGCATTCGATCCCTCTCTTCACTTTACGTCGGAATAGCATGTTTTCCTCTCCCGATTACGGTCCTGGAGGCCAGAATACTGCAGGATAGGTTTTGGCAATAACAGCGATTTTCTGACGAAGGAAGGCACTGATTTGAATTCTGCTTGCGGCATTCGATCCCTCTCGTCATTTTACGTCGGAATAGCACGGTTTCCGCACGCGATTACGGTCCTGGAGGCAAGAATACTGGAACATAGGTTTTGGCAATAACAGCGATTTTCTAACGAAGGAAGGCACTGATTTGAATTCTCCTTGCGGCATTCGATCCCTCTCGTCATTTTACGTCGGAATAGTATGTTTTCCACACCCGATTACGGTCCTGGAAGCCAGAATACTGGGAGATAGGTTTTGGATACGGGAGCGATTTTCTGACGAAGGAAGGCTCTGATTTGAATTCTGCTTGCAGCATTCGATCCCTCTCGTCAATTTACGTCGGAATAGCTCGGTTTCCGCACCCGATTACGGTCCTGGAACCCAGAATACTGGGAGATAGGTTTTGGCTCTAATAGCGATTTTCTGACGAAGGAAGGCATTGATTTGAATTCTCCTTGCGGCATTCGATCCCGCTCGTCATTTTACGTCGGAATAGCACGTTTTCCACACCCGATTACGGTCCTGGAACCCAGAATACTGGGAGATAGGTTTTGGCTCTAATAGCGATTTTCTGACGAAGGAAGGCTCTGATTTGAATTCTGCTTGCGGCATTCGATCCCTCTCGTCATTTTACGTCGGAATAGTATGTTTTCCACACCCGATTACGGTCCTGGAAGCCAGAATACTGGGAGATAGGTTTTGGATACAGGAGCGATTTTCTGACGTAGGAAGGCTCTGACTTGAATTCTCCTTACGACATTCGATTCCTCTCATCGTTTTACGTCTGAATAGCACGTTTTCCACACCCGATTACGGTCCTGAACCCAGAATACTGGGAGATACGTTTTGGATACAGGAGCGATTTTCAGACGAAGGAAGGCTCTGATTTGAATTCTGCTTGCGGCATTCGATCCCTCTCGTCATTTTACGTCGGAATAGCATGTTTTCCACACCCGATTACCGTCCTGGAGGCCAGAATACTGGAACATAGGTTTTGGCAATAACAGCGATTTTCTAACGAAGGAAGGCACTGATTTGAATTCTCCTTGCGGCATTCGATCCCGCTCGTCATTTTACGTCGGAATAGCACGTTTTCCACACCCGATTACGGTCCTGGAACCCAGAATACTGGGAGATAGGTTTTGGCTCTAACAGCGATTTTCAGACGAAGGAAGGCTCTGATTTGAATCCTGCTTGCGGCATTCGATCCCTCTCGTCATTTTATGTCGGAATAGCACGTTTTCCACACCCGATTACTGTCCTTTAGGCCAGAATACTGGAAGATAGGTTTTGGCAATAACAGCGATTTTCTAACGATGGAAGGCACTGATTTGAATTCTCCTTGCGGCATTCGATCCCTCTCGTCATTTTACGTCGGAATAGCATGTTTTCCACACCCGATTACGGTCCTGGAACCCAGAATACTGGGAGATAGGTTTTGGCTCTAATATAGATTTTCTGACGAAGGAAGGCACTGATTTGAATTCTCCTTGCGGCATTCGATCCCTCTCGTCATTTTACGTCGGAATAGCACGTTTTCCACACCCGATTACTGTCCTTTAGGCCAGAATACTGGAAGATAGGTTTTGGCAATAACAGCGATTTTCTAACGATGGAAGGCACTGATTTGAATTCTGCTTGCGGCATTCGATCCCTCTCGTCATTTTATGTCGGAATAGCACGGTTTCCGCACGCGATTACGGTCCTGGAGGCAAGAATACTGGAACATAGGTTTTGGCAATAACAGCGATTTTTTAACGAAGGAAGGCACTGATTTGAATTCTCCTTGCGGCATTCGATCCCTCTCGTCATTTTACGTCGGAATAGTATGTTTTCCGCACCCGATTACGGTCCTGGAAGCCAGAATACTGGGAGATAGGTTTTGGATACGGGAGCGATTTTCTGACGAAGGAAGGCTCTGATTTGAATTCTGCTTGCAGCATTCGATCCCTCTCGTCAATTTACGTCGGAATAGCTCGGTTTCCGCACCCGATTACGGTCCTGGAACCCAGAATACTGGGAGATAGGTTTTGGCTCTAATAGCGATTTTCTGACGAAGGAAGGCATTGATTTGAATTCTCCTTGCGGCATTCGATCCCGCTCGTCATTTTACGTCGGAATAGCACGTTTTCCACACCCGATTACGGTCCTGGAACCCAGAATACTGGGAGATAGGTTTTGGCTCTAATAGCGATTTTCTGACGAAGGAAGGCTCTGATTTGAATTCTGCTTGCGGCATTCGATCCCTCTCGTCATTTTACGTCGGAATAGTATGTTTTCCACACCCGATTACGGTCCTGGAAGCCAGAATACTGGGAGTTTGGTTTTGGATACGGGAGCGATTTTCTGACGTAGGAAGGCTCTGACTTGAATTCTCCTTACGACATTCGATTCCTCTCATCGTTTTACGTCTGAATAGCACGTTTTCCACACCCGATTACGGTCCTGAAACCCAGAATACTGGGAGATACGTTTTGGATACAGGAGCGATTTTCAGACGAAGGAAGGCTCTGATTCGAATTCTGCTTGCGGCATTCGATCCCTCTCGTCATTTTACGTCGGAATAGCATGTTTTCCACACCCGATTACCGTCCTGGAGGCCAGAATACTGGAACATAGGTTTTGGCAATAACAGCGATTTTCTAACGAAGGAAGGCACTGATTTGAATTCTCCTTGCGGCATTCGATCCCGCTCGTCATTTTACGTCGGAATAGCACGTTTTCCACACCCGATTACGGTCCTGGAGGCAAGAATACTGGAACATAGGTTTTGGCAATAACAGCGATTTTCTAACGAAGGAAGGCACTGATTTGAATTCTCCTTGCGGCATTCGATCCCTCTCGTCACTTTACGTCGGAATAGTATGTTTTCCACACCCGATTACGGTCCTGGAAGCCAGAATACTGGGAGATAGGTTTTGGATACGGGAGCGATTTTCTGACGAAGGAAGGCATTGATTTGAATTCTCCTTGCGGCATTCGATCCCGCTCGTCATTTTACGTCGGAATAGCACGTTTTCCACACCCGATTACGGTCCTGGAACCCAGAATACTGGGAGATAGGTTTTGGCTCTAATAGCGATTTTCTGACGAAGTAAGGCTCTGATTTGAATTCTGCTTGCGGCATTTGATCCCTCTCTTCACTTTACGTCGGAATAGCATGTTTTCCTCTCCCGAGTACGGTCCTGGAGGCCAGAATACTGCAGGATAGGTTTTGGCAATAACAGCGATTTTCTGACGAAGGAAGGCTCTGATTTGAATTCTGCTTGCGGCATTCGATCCCTCTCGTCATTTTACGTCGGAATAGCATGTTTTCCACACCCGATTACCGTCCTGGAGGCCAGAATACTGGAACATAGGTTTTGGCAATAACAGCGATTTTCTAACGAAGGAAGGCACTGATTTGAATTCTGCTTGCGGCATTCGATCCCTCTCGTCATTTTACGTCGGAATAGCACGGTTTCCGCACGCGATTACGGTCCTGGAGGCAAGAATACTGGGAGATAGGTTTTGGCTCTAACAGCGATTTTCAGACGAAGGAAAGCTCTGATTTGAATTCTGCTTGCGGCATTCGATCCCTCTCGTCATTTTACGTCGGAATAGCATGTTTTCCACACCCGATTACCGTCCTGGAGGCCAGAATACTGGAACATAGGTTTTGGCAATAACAGCGATTTTCTAACGAAGGAAGGCACTGATTTGAATTCTCCTTGCGGCATTCGACCCCTCTCATCATTTTACGTCGGAATAGCACGGTTTCCGCACCCGATTACCGTCCTGGAGGCCAGAATACTGGGAGATAGGTTTTGGCTCTAACAGCGATTTTCAGACGAAGGAAAGCTCTGATTTGAATTCTGCTTGCGGCATTCGATCCCTCTCGTCATTTTACGTCGGAATAGCATGTTTTCCACACCCGATTACCGTCCTGGAGGCCAGAATACTGGAACATAGGTTTTGGCAATAACAGCGATTTTCTAACGAAGGAAGGCACTGATTTGAATTCTCCTTGCGGCATTCGACCCCTCTCATCATTTTACGTCGGAATAGCACGGTTTCCGCACCCGATTACCGTCCTGGAGGCCAGAATACTGGGAGATAGGTTTTGGCTCTAACAGCGATTTTCAGACGAAGGAAAGCTCTGATTTGAATTCTGCTTGCGGCATTCGATCCCTCTCTTCACTTTACGTCGGAATAGCATGTTTTCCTCTCCCGATTACGGTCCTGGAGGCCAGAATACTGCAGGATAGGTTTTGGCTCTAACAGCGATTTTCAGACGAAGAAAGGCTCTGATTTGAATCCTGCTTGCGGCATTCGATCCCTCTCGTCATTTTACGTCGGAATAGCATGTTTTCCACACCCGATTACCGTCCTGGAGGCCAGAATACTGGAACATAGGTTTTGGCAATAACAGCGATTTTCTAACGAAGGAAGGCACTGATTTGAATTCTCCTTGCGGCATTCGATCCCTCTCGTCATTTTACGTCGGAATAGTATGTTTTCCACACCCGATTACGGTCCTGGAAGCCAGAATACTGGGAGATAGGTTTTGGATACGGGAGCGATTTTCTGACGTAGGAAGGCTCTGACTTGAATTCTCCTTACGACATTCGATTCCTCTCATCGTTTTACGTCGGAATAGCACGTTTTCCACACCCGATTACGGTCCTGAAACCCAGAATACTGGGAGATACGTTTTGGATACAGGAGCGATTTTCAGACGAAGGAAGGCTCTGATTTGAATTCTGCTTGCGGCATTCGATCCCTCTCTTCACTTTACGTCGGAATAGCATGTTTTCCTCTCCCGATTACGGTCCTGGAGGCCAGAATACTGCAGGATAGGTTTTGGCAATAACAGTGATTTTCTGACGAAGGAAGGCTCTGATTTGAATTCTGCTTGCGGCATTCGATCCCTCTCGTCATTTTACGTCGGAATAGCACGGTTTCCGCACGCGATTACGATCCTGGGAGCCAGGTTTACTGGAAGATAGGTTTTGGCAGTAACAGCGATTTTCAGACGAAGGAAGGCTCTGATTTGAATTCTGCTTGCGGCATTCGACCCCTCTCGTCATTTTACGTCGGAATAGCACGGTTTCCCCACGCAATTACGATCCTGGGAGCCAGGTTTACTGGAAGATAGGTTTTGGCAGTAATAGCGATTTTCAGACGAAGGAAGGCTCTGATTTGAATTCTGCTTGCGGTATTCGATCCCTCTCGTCATTTTACGTCGGAATAGCACGTTTTCCACACCCGATTACTGTCCTTTAGGCCAGAATACTGGAAGATAGGTTTTGGCAATAACAGCGATTTTCTAACGATGGAAGGCACTGATTTGAATTCTCCTTGCGGCATTCGATCCCTCTCGTCATTTTACGTCGGAATAGCATGTTTTCCACACCCGATTACGGTCCTGGAACCCAGAATACTGGGAGATAGGTTTTGGCTCTAATAGCGATTTTCTGACGAAGGAAGGCACTGATTTGAATTCTCCTTGCGGCATTCGATCCCTCTCGTCATTTTACGTCGGAATAGCACGTTTTCCACACCCGATTACGGTCCTGGAACCCAGAATACTGGGAGATAGGTTTTGGCTCTAATAGCGATTTTCCGACGAAGGAAGGCTCTGATTTGAATTCTGCTTGCGGCATTCGATCCCTCTCTTCACTTTACGTCGGAATAGCATGTTTTCCTCTCCCGATTACGGTCCTGGAGGCCAGAATACTGCAGGATAGGTTTTGGCAATAACAGCGATTTTCTGACGAAGGAAGGCTCTGATTTGAATTCTGCTTGCGGCATTCGATCCCTCTCGTCAGTTTACGTCGGAATAGCACGGTTTCCGCACGCGATTACGGTCCTGGAGGCAAGAATACTGGAACATAGGTTTTGGCAATAACAGCGACTTTCTAACGAAGGAAGGCACTGATTTGAATTCTCCTTGCGGCATTCGATCCCTCTCGTCATTTTACGTCGGAATAGTATGTTTTCCACACCCGATTACGGTCCTGGAAGCCAGAATACTGGGAGATAGGTTTTGGATACGGGAGCGATTTTCTGACGAAGGAAGGCTCTGATTTGAATTCTGCTTGCAGCATTCGATCCCTCTCGTCAGTTTACGTCGGAATAGCTCGGTTTCCGCACCCGATTACGGTCCTGGAACCCAGAATACTGGGAGATAGGTTTTGGCTCTAATAGCGATTTTCTGACGAAGGAAGGCATTGATTTGAATTCTCCTTGCGGCATTCGATCCCGCTCGTCATTTTACGTCGGAATAGCACGTTTTCCACACCCGATTACGGTCCTGGAACCCAGAATACTGCGAGATAGGTTTTGGCTCTAATAGCGATTTTCTGACGAAGGAAGGCTCTGATTTGAATTCTGCTTGCGGCATTCGATCCCTCTCGTCATTTTACGTCGGAATAGTATGTTTTCCACACCCGATTACGGTCCTGGAAGCCAGAATACTGGGAGATAGGTTTTGGATACAGGAGCGATTTTCTGACGTAGGAAGGCTCTGACTTGAATTCTCCTTACGACATTCGATTCCTCTCATCGTTTTACGTCTGAATAGCACGTTTTCCACACCCGATTACGGTCCTGAACCCAGAATACTGGGAGATACGTTTTGGATACAGGAGCGATTTTCAGACGAAGGAAGGCTCTGATTTGAATTCTGCTTGCGGCATTCGATCCCTCTCGTCATTTTACGTCGGAATAGCATGTTTTCCACACCCGATTACCGTCCTGGAGGCCAGAATACTGGAACATAGGTTTTGGCAATAACAGCGATTTTCTAACGAAGGAAGGCACTGATTTGAATTCTCCTTGCGGCATTCGATCCCGCTCGTCATTTTACGTCGGAATAGCACGTTTTCCACACCCGATTACGGTCCTGGAACCCAGAATACTGGGAGATAGGTTTTGGCTCTAATAGCGATTTTCAGACGAAGGAAGGCTCTGATTTGAATTCTGCTTGCGGCATTCGACCCCTCTCGTCATTTTACGTCGGAATAGCACGTTTTCCACACCCGATTACTGTCCTTTAGGCCAGAATACTGGAAGATAGGTTTTGGCTCTAATAGCGATTTTCTGACGAAGGAAGGCTCTGATTTGAATTCTGCTTGCGGCATTCGATCCCTCTCGTCATTTTACGTCGGAATAGCATGTTTTCCACACCCGATTACGGTCCTGGCAGCCAGTATACTGGGAGATAGGTTTTGGCTCTAATAGCGATTTTCTGACGAAGGAAGGCTCTGATTTGAATTCTGCTTGCGGCATTCGATCCCTCTCTTCACTTTACGTCGGAATAGCATGTTTTCCTCTCCCGATTACGGTCCTGGAGGCCAGAATACTGCAGGATAGGTTTTGGCAATAACAGCGATTTTCTGACGAAGGAAGGCACTGATTTGAATTCTGCTTGCGGCATTCGATCCCTCTCGTCATTTTACGTCGGAATAGCACGGTTTCCGCACGCGATTACGGTCCTGGAGGCAAGAATACTGGAACATAGGTTTTGGCAATAACAGCGATTTTCTAACGAAGGAAGGCACTGATTTGAATTCTCCTTGCGGCATTCGATCCCTCTCGTCATTTTACGTCGGAATAGTATGTTTTCCACACCCGATTACGGTCCTGGAAGCCAGAATACTGGGAGATAGGTTTTGGATACGGGAGCGATTTTCTGACGAAGGAAGGCTCTGATTTGAATTCTGCTTGCAGCATTCGATCCCTCTCGTCAATTTACGTTGGAATAGCTCGGTTTCCGCACCCGATTACGGTCCTGGAACCCAGAATACTGGGAGATAGGTTTTGGCTCTAATAGCGATTTTCTGACGAAGGAAGGCATTGATTTGAATTCTCCTTGCGGCATTCGATCCCGCTCGTCATTTTACGTCGGAATAGCACGTTTTCCACACCCGATTACGGTCCTGGAAGCCAGAATACTGGGAGATAGGTTTTGGCTCTAATAGCGATTTTCTGACGAAGTAAGGCTCTGATTTGAATTCTGCTTGCGGCATTCGATCCCTCTCGTCATTTTACGTCGGAATAGTATGTTTTCCACACCCGATTACGGTCCTGGAAGCCAGAATACTGGGAGATAGGTTTTGGATACAGGAGCGATTTTCTGACGTAGGAAGGCTCTGACTTGAATTCTCCTTACGACATTCGATTCCTCTCATCGTTTTACGTCGGAATAGCACGTTTTCCCCACCCGATTACGGTCCTGGAACCCAGAATACTGGGAGATACGTTTTGGATACAGGAGCGATTTTCAGACGAAGGAAGGCTCTGATTTGAATTCTGCTTGCGGCATTCGATCCCTCTCGTCATTTTACGTCGGAATAGCATGTTTTCCACACCCGATTACCGTCCTGGAGGCCAGAATACTGGAACATAGGTTTTGGCAATAACAGCGATTTTCTAACGAAGGAAGGCACTGATTTGAATTCTCCTTGCGGCATTCGATCCCTCTCGTCATTTTACGTCGGAATAGCACGTTTTCCACACCCGATTACGGTCCTGGAACCCAGAATACTGGGAGATAGGTTTTGGCTCTAACAGCGATTTTCAGACGAAGGAAGGCTCTGATTTGAATCCTGCTTGCGGCATTCGATCCCTCTCGTCATTTTATGTCGGAATAGCACGTTTTCCACACCCGATTACTGTCCTTTAGGCCAGAATACTGGAAGATAGGTTTTGGCAATAACAGCGATTTTCTAACGATGGAAGGCACTGATTTGAATTCTCCTTGCGGCATTCGATCCCTCTCGTCATTTTACGTCGGAATAGCATGTTTTCCACACCCGATTACGGTCCTGGAACCCAGAATACTGGGAGATAGGTTTTGGCTCTAATATAGATTTTCTGACGAAGGAAGGCACTGATTTGAATTCTCCTTGCGGCATTCGATCCCTCTCGTCATTTTACGTCGGAATAGCACGTTTTCCACACCCGATTACTGTCCTTTAGGCCAGAATACTGGAAGATAGGTTTTGGCAATAACAGCGATTTTCTAACGATGGAAGGCACTGATTTGAATTCTGCTTGCGGCATTCGATCCCTCTCGTCATTTTATGTCGGAATAGCACGGTTTCCGCACGCGATTACGGTCCTGGAGGCAAGAATACTGGAACATAGGTTTTGGCAATAACAGCGATTTTTTAACGAAGGAAGGCACTGATTTGAATTCTCCTTGCGGCATTCGATCCCTCTCGTCATTTTACGTCGGAATAGTATGTTTTCCGCACCCGATTACGGTCCTGGAAGCCAGAATACTGGGAGATAGGTTTTGGATACGGGAGCGATTTTCTGACGAAGGAAGGCATTGATTTGAATTCTCCTTGCGGCATTCGATCCCGCTCGTCATTTTACGTCGGAATAGCACGTTTTCCACACCCGATTACCGTCCTGGAGGCCAGAATACTGGAACATAGGTTTTGGCAATAACAGCGATTTTCTAACGAAGGAAGGCACTGATTTGAATTCTGCTTGCGGCATTCGATCCCTCTCGTCATTTTACGTCGGAATAGCACGGTTTCCGCACGCGATTACGGTCCTGGAGGCAAGAATACTGGGAGATAGGTTTTGGCTCTAACAGCGATTTTCAGACGAAGGAAGGCTCTGATTTGAATTCTGCTTGCGGCATTCGATCCCTCTCGTCATTTTACGTCGGAATAGCATGTTTTCCACACCCGATTACCGTCCTGGAGGCCAGAATACTGGAACATAGGTTTTGGCAATAACAGCGATTTTCTAACGAAGGAAGGCACTGATTTGAATTCTCCTTGCGGCATTCGACCCCTCTCATCATTTTACGTCGGAATAGCACGGTTTCCGCACCCGATTACCGTCCTGGAGGCCAGAATACTGGGAGATAGGTTTTGGCTCTAACAGCGATTTTCAGACGAAGGAAAGCTCTGATTTGAATTCTGCTTGCGGCATTCGATCCCTCTCGTCATTTTACGTCGGAATAGCATGTTTTCCACACCCGATTACCGTCCTGGAGGCCAGAATACTGGAACATAGGTTTTGGCAATAACAGCGATTTTCTAACGAAGGAAGGCACTGATTTGAATTCTCCTTGCGGCATTCGACCCCTCTCATCATTTTACGTCGGAATAGCACGGTTTCCGCACCCGATTACCGTCCTGGAGGCCAGAATACTGGGAGATAGGTTTTGGCTCTAACAGCGATTTTCAGACGAAGGAAAGCTCTGATTTGAATTCTGCTTGCGGCATTCGATCCCTCTCGTCATTTTACGTCGGAATAGCATGTTTTCCACACCCGATGACGGTCCTGGAAGCCAGAATACTGGGAGATAGGTTTTGGATACGGGAGCGATTTTCTGACGTAGGAAGGCTCTGACTTGAATTCTCCTTACGACATTCGATTCCTCTCATCGTTTTACGTCGGAATAGCACGTTTTCCACACCCGATTACGGTCCTGAAACCCAGAATACTGGGAGATACGTTTTGGATACAGGAGCGATTTTCAGACGAAGGAAGGCTCTGATTTGAATTCTGCTTGCGGCATTCGATCCCTCTCGTCATTTTACGTCGGAATAGCATGTTTTCCACACCCGATTACCGTCCTGGAGGCCAGAATACTGGAACATAGGTTTTGGCAATAACAGCGATTTTCTAACGAAGGAAGGCACTGATTTGAATTCTCCTTGCGGCATTCGATCCCGCTCGTTATTTTACGTCGGAATAGCACGTTTTCCACACCCGATTACGGTCCTGGAACCCAGAATACTGGGAGATAGGTTTTGGCTCTAATAGCGATTTTCAGACGAAGGAAGGCTCTGATTTGAATTCTGCTTGCGGCATTCGATCCCTCTCTTCACTTTACGTCGGAATAGCATGTTTTCCTCTCCCGATTACGGTCCTGGAGGCCAGAATACTGCAGGATAGGTTTTGGCAGTAACAGCGATTTTCTGACGAAGGAAGGCTCTGATTTGAATTCTGCTTGCGGCATTCGATCCCTCTCGTCATTTTACGTCGGAATAGCACGGTTTCCGCACGCGATTACGGTCCTGGAGGCAAGAATACTGGGAGATAGGTTTTGGCTCTAACAGCGATTTTCAGACGAAGGAAAGCTCTGATTTGAATTCTGCTTGCGCCATTCGACCCCTCTCATCATTTTACGTCGGAATAGCACGGTTTCCGCACCCGATTACCGTCCTGGAGGCCAGAATACTGGAACATAGGTTTTGGCAATAACAGCGATTTTCTAACGAAGGAAGGCACTGATTTGAATTCTCCTTGCGGCATTCGATCCCTCTCGTCATTTTACGTCGGAATAGTATGTTTTCCACACCCGATTACGGTCCTGGAAGCCAGAATACTGGGAGATAGGTTTTGGATACGGGAGCGATTTTCTGACGTAGGAAGGCTCTGACTTGAATTCTCCTTACGACATTCGATTCCTCTCATCGTTTTACGTCGGAATAGCACGTTTTCCACACCCGATTACGGTCCTGAAGGCCAGAATACTGGAACATAGGTTTTGGCAATAACAGCGATTTTCTAACGAAGGAAGGCACTGATTTGAATTCTGCTTGCGGCATTCGATCCCGCTCGTCATTTTACGTCGGAATAGCACGTTTTCCACACCAGATTACGGTCCTGGACCCCAGAATACTGGGAGATAGGTTTTGGCTCTAATAGCGATTTTCTAACGAAGGAAGGCACTGATTTGAATTCTCCTTGCGGCATTCGATCCCTCTCGTCATTTTACGTCGGAATAGCATGTTTTCCACACCCGATTACCGTCCTGGAGGCCAGAATACTGGAACATAGGTTTTGGCAATAACAGCGATTTTCTGACGAAGGAAGGCACTGATTTGAATTCTGCTTGCGGCATTCGACCCCTCTCATCATTTTACGTCGGAATAGCACGGTTTCAGCACGCGATTGCGGTCCTGGAGGCAAGAATACTGGGAGATAGGTTTTGGCTCTAACAGCGATTTTCAGACGAAGGAAAGCTCTGATATGAATTCTGCTTGCGGCATTCGATCCCTCTCGTCATTTTACGTCGGAATAGCATGTTTTCCACACCCGATTACCGTCCTGGAGGCCAGAATACTGGAACATAGGTTTTGGCAATAACAGCGATTTTCTGACGAAGGAAGGCACTGATTTGAATTCTGCTTGCGGCATTCGACCCCTCTCATCATTTTACGTCGGAATAGCACGGTTTCAGCACGCGATTGCGGTCCTGGAGGCAAGAATACTGGGAGATAGGTTTTGGCTCTAACAGCGATTTTCAGACGAAGGAAAGCTCTGATATGAATTCTGCTTGCGGCATTCGATCCCTCTCGTCATTTTACGTCGGAATAGCATGTTTTCCACACCCGATTACCGTCCTGGAGGCCAGAATACTGGAACATAGGTTTTGGCAATAACAGCGATTTTCTAACGAAGGAAGGCACTGATTTGAATTCTCCTTGCGGCATTCGATCCCTCTCGTCATTTTACGTCGGAATAGCACGGTTTCAGCACGCGATTGCGGTCCTGGAGGCAAGAATACTGGGAGATAGGTTTTGGCTCTAACAGCGATTTTCAGACGAAGGAAAGCTCTGATTTGAATTCTGCTTGCGGCATTCGACCCCTCTCTTCACTTTAGGTCGGAATAGCATGTTTTCCTCTCCCGATTACGGTCCTGGAGGCCAGAATACTGCAGGATAGGTTTTGGCAGTAACAGCGATTTTCTGACGAAGGAAGGCTCTGATTTGAATTCTGCTTGCGGCATTCGATCCCTCTCGTCATTTTACGTCGGAATAGCACGGTTTCCGCACGCGATTACGGTCCTGGAGGCAAGAATACTGGGAGATAGGTTTTGGCTCTAACAGCGATTTTCAGACGAAGGAAAGCTCTGATTTGAATTCTGCTTGCGCCATTCGACCCCTCTCATCATTTTACGTCGGAATAGCACGGTTTCCGCACCCGATTACCGTCCTGGAGGCCAGAATACTGGAACATAGGTTTTGGCAATAACAGCGATTTTCTAACGAAGGAAGGCACTGATTTGAATTCTCCTTGCGGCATTCGATCCCTCTCGTCATTTTACGTCGGAATAGTATGTTTTCCACACCCGATTACGGTCCTGGAAGCCAGAATACTGGGAGATAGGTTTTGGATACGGGAGCGATTTTCTGACGTAGGAAGGCTCTGACTTGAATTCTCCTTACGACATTCGATTCCTCTCATCGTTTTACGTCGGAATAGCACGTTTTCCACACCCGATTACGGTCCTGAAGGCCAGAATACTGGAACATAGGTTTTGGCAATAACAGCGATTTTCTAACGAAGGAAGGCACTGATTTGAATTCTCCTTGCGGCATTCGATCCCTCTCGTCATTTTACGTCGGAATAGCACGGTTTCCGCACGCGATTACGGTCCTGGAGGCAAGAATACTGGAACATAGGTTTTGGCAATAACAGCGATTTTCTAACGAAGGAAGGCACTGATTTGAATTCTCCTTGCGGCATTCGATCCCTCTCGTCATTTTACGTCGGAATAGCACGGTTTCAGCACGCGATTACGGTCCTGGAGGCAAGAATACTGGGAGATAGGTTTTGGCTCTAACAGCGATTTTCAGACGAAGGAAAGCTCTGATATGAATTCTGCTTGCGGCATTCGATCCCTCTCGTCATTTTACGTCGGAATAGCATGTTTTCCACACCCGATTACCGTCCTGGAGGCCAGAATACTGGAACATAGGTTTTGGCAATAACAGCGATTTTCTGACGAAGGAAGGCACTGATTTGAATTCTGCTTGCGGCATTCGACCCCTCTCATCATTTTACGTCGGAATAGCACGGTTTCCGCACCCGATTACCGTCCTGGAGGCCAGAATACTGGGAGATAGGTTTTGGCTCTAACAGCGATTTTCTGACGTAGGAAGGCTCTGACTTGAATTCTCCTTACGACATTCGATTCCTCTCATTATTTTACGTCGGAATAGCACGTTTTCCACACCCGATTACGGTCCTGAAACCCAGAATACTGGGAGATACGTTTTGGATACAGGAGCGATTTTCAGACGAAGGAAGGCTCTGATTTGAATTCTGCTTGCGGCATTCGATCCCTCTCGTCATTTTACGTCGGAATAGCACGGTTTCCACACCCGATTACGGTCCTGAAACCCAGAATACTGGGAGATACGTTTTGGATACAGGAGCGATTTTCAGACGAAGGAAGGCTCTGATTTGAATTCTGCTTGCGGCATTCGATCCCTCTCTTCACTTTACGTCGGAATAGCATGTTTTCCTCTCCCGATTACGGTCCTGGAGGCCAGAATACTGCAGGATAGGTTTTGGCAATAACAGCGATTTTCTGACGAAGGAAGGCTCTGATTTGAATTCTGCTTGCGGCATTCGATCCCTCTCGTCATTCTACGTCGGAATAGCATGTTTTCCACACCCGATTACCGTCCTGGAGGCCAGAATACTGGAACATAGGTTTTGGCAATAACAGCGATTTTCTGACGAAGGAAGGCACTGATTTGAATTCTGCTTGCGGCATTCGACCCCTCTCATCATTTTACGTCGGAATAGCACGGTTTCCGCACCCGATTACCGTCCTGGAGGCCAGAATACTGGGAGATAGGTTTTGGCTCTAACAGCGATTTTCTGACGTAGGAAGGCTCTGACTTGAATTCTCCTTACGACATTCGATTCCTCTCATCATTTTACGTCGGAATAGCACGTTTTCCACACCCGATTACGGTCCTGGAAGCCAGAATACTGGGAGATAGGTTTTGGATACGGGAGCGATTTTCTGACGTAGGAAGGCTCTGACTTGAATTCTCCTTACGACATTCGATTCCTCTCATCGTTTTACGTCTGAATAGCACGTTTTCCACACCCGATTACGGTCCTGAAACCCAGAATACTGGGAGATACGTTTTGGATACAGGAGCGATTTTCAGACGAAGGAAGGCTCTGATTCGAATTCTGCTTGCGGCATTCGATCCCTCTCGTCATTTTACGTCGGAATAGCATGTTTTCCACACCCGATTACCGTCCTGGAGGCCAGAATACTGGAACATAGGTTTTGGCAATAACAGCGATTTTCTAACGAAGGAAGGCACTGATTTGAATTCACCTTGCGGCATTCGATCCCGCTCGTCATCTTACGTCGGAATAGCACGTTTTCCACACCCGATTACGGTCCTGGAGGCAAGAATACTGGAACATAGGTTTTGGCAATAACAGCGATTTTCTAACGAAGGAAGGCACTGATTTGAATTCTCCTTGCGGCATTCGATCCCTCTCGTCACTTTACGTCGGAATAGTATGTTTTCCACACCCGATTACGGTCCTGGAAGCCAGAATACTGGGAGATAGGTTTTGGATACGGGAGCGATTTTCTGACGAAGGAAGGCATTGATTTGAATTCCCCTTGCGGCATTCGATCCCGCTCGTCATTTTACGTCGGAATAGCACGTTTTCCACACCCGATTTCGGTCCTGGAACCCAGAATACTGGGAGATAGGTTTTGGCTCTAATAGCGATTTTCTGACGAAGTAAGGCTCTGATTTGAATTCTGCTTGCGGCATTTGATCCCTCTCTTCACTTTACGTCGGAATAGCATGTTTTCCTCTCCCGAGTACGGTCCTGGAGGCCAGAATACTGCAGGATAGGTTTTGGCAATAACAGCGATTTTCTGACGAAGGAAGGCTCTGATTTGAATTCTGCTTGCGGCATTCGATCCCTCTCGTCATTTTACGTCGGAATAGCATGTTTTCCACACCCGATTACCGTCCTGGAGGCCAGAATACTGGAACATAGGTTTTGGCAATAACAGCGATTTTCTAACGAAGGAAGGCACTGATTTGAATTCTCCTTGCGGCATTCGATCCCGCTCGTTATTTTACGTCGGAATAGCACGTTTTCCACACCCGATTACGGTCCTGGAACCCAGAATACTGGGAGATAGGTTTTGGCTCTAATAGCGATTTTCAGACGAAGGAAGGCTCTGATTTGAATTCTGCTTGCGGCATTCGATCCCTCTCTTCACTTTACGTCGGAATAGCATGTTTTCCTCTCCCGATTACGGTCCTGGAGGCCAGAATACTGCAGGATAGGTTTTGGCAGTAACAGCGATTTTCTGACGAAGGAAGGCTCTGATTTGAATTCTGCTTGCGGCATTCGATCCCTCTCGTCATTTTACGTCGGAATAGCACGGTTTCCGCACGCGATTACGGTCCTGGAGGCAAGAATACTGGGAGATAGGTTTTGGCTCTAACAGCGATTTTCAGACGAAGGAAAGCTCTGATTTGAATTCTGCTTGCGGCATTCGACCCCTCTCTTCACTTTAGGTCGGAATAGCATGTTTTCCTCTCCCGATTACGGTCCTGGAGGCCAGAATACTGCAGGATAGGTTTTGGCAGTAACAGCGATTTTCTGACGAAGGAAGGCTCTGATTTGAATTCTGCTTGCGGCATTCGATCCCTCTCGTCATTTTACGTCGGAATAGCACGGTTTCCGCACGCGATTACGGTCCTGGAGGCAAGAATACTGGGAGATAGGTTTTGGCTCTAACAGCGATTTTCAGACGAAGGAAAGCTCTGATTAGAATTCTGCTTGCGGCATTCGACCCCTCTCATCATTTTACGTCGGAATAGCACGGTTTCCGCACCCGATTACCGTCCTGGAGGCCAGAATACTGGGAGATAGGTTTTGGCTCTAACAGCGATTTTCAGACGAAGGAAAGCTCTGATTTGAATTCTGCTTGCGGCATTCGATCCCTCTCGTCATTTTACGTCGGAATAGCATGTTTTCCACACCCGATTACCGTCCTGGAGGCCAGAATACTGGAACATAGGTTTTGGCTCTAACAGCGATTTTCAGACGAAGGAAAGCTCTGATTTGAATTCTGCTTGCGGCATTCGATCCCTCTCGTCATTTTACGTCGGAATAGCACGGTTTCCACACCCGATTACGGTCCTGAAACCCAGAATACTGGGAGATACGTTTTGGATACAGGAGCGATTTTCAGACGAAGGAAGGCTCTGATTTGAATTCTGCTTGCGGCATTCGATCCCTCTCTTCACTTTACGTCGGAATAGCATGTTTTCCTCTCCCGATTACGGTCCTGGAGGCCAGAATACTGCAGGATAGGTTTTGGCAATAACAGCGATTTTCTGACGAAGGAAGGCTCTGATTTGAATTCTGCTTGCGGCATTCGATCCCTCTCGTCATTCTACGTCGGAATAGCATGTTTTCCACACCCGATTACCGTCCTGGAGGCAAGAATACTGGGAGATAGGTTTTGGCTCTAACAGCGATTTTCAGACGAAGGAAAGCTCTGATTAGAATTCTGCTTGCGGCATTCGACCCCTCTCATCATTTTACGTCGGAATAGCACGGTTTCCGCACCCGATTACCGTCCTGGAGGCCAGAATACTAGGAGATAGGTTTTGGCTCTAACAGCGATTTTCAGACGAAGGAAAGCTCTGATTTGAATTCTGCTTGCGGCATTCGATCCCTCTCGTCATTTTACGTCGGAATAGCATGTTTTCCACACCCGATGACGGTCCTGGAAGCCAGAATACTGGGAGATAGGTTTTGGATACGGGAGCGATTTTCTGACGTAGGAAGGCTCTGACTTGAATTCTCCTTACGACATTCGATTCCTCTCATCGTTTTACGTCGGAATAGCACATTTTCCACACCCGATTACGGTCCTGAAACCCAGAATACTGGGAGATACGTTTTGGATACAGGAGCGATTTTCAGACGAAGGAAGGCTCTGATTTGAATTCTGCTTGCGGCATTCGATCCCTCTCGTCATTTTACGTCGGAATAGCATGTTTTCCACACCCGATTACCGTCCTGGAGGCCAGAATACTGGAACATAGGTTTTGGCAATAACAGCGATTTTCTAACGAAGGAAGGCACTGATTTGAATTCTCCTTGCGGCATTCGATCCCGCTCGTTATTTTACGTCGGAATAGCACGTTTTCCACACCCGATTACGGTCCTGGAACGCAGAATACTGGGAGATAGGTTTTGGCTCTAATAGCGATTTTCAGACGAAGGAAGGCTCTGATTTGAATTCTGCTTGCGGCATTCGATCCCTCTCTTCACTTTACGTCGGAATAGCATGTTTTCCTCTCCCGATTACGGTCCTGGAGGCCAGAATACTGCAGGATAGGTTTTGGCAGTAACAGCGATTTTCTGACGAAGGAAGGCTCTGATTTGAATTCTGCTTGCGGCATTCGATCCCTCTCGTCATTTTACGTCGGAATAGCACGGTTTCCGCACGCGATTACGGTCCTGGAGGCAAGAATACTGGGAGATAGGTTTTGGCTCTAACAGCGATTTTCAGACGAAGGAAGGCTCTGATTTGAATTCTGCTTGCGGCATTCGACCCCTCTCTTCACTTTACGTCGGAATAGCATGTTTTCCTCTCCCGATTACGGTCCTGGAGGCCAGAATACTGCAGGATAGGTTTTGGCAGTAACAGCGATTTTCTGACGAAGGAAGGCTCTGATTTGAATTCTGCTTGCGGCATTCGATCCCTCTCGTCATTTTACGTCGGAATAGCACGGTTTCCGCACGCGATTACGGTCCTGGAGGCAAGAATACTGGGAGATAGGTTTTGGCTCTAACAGCGATTTTCAGACGAAGGAAAGCTCTGATTTGAATTCTGCTTGCGCCATTCGACCCCTCTCATCATTTTACGTCGGAATAGCACGGTTTCCGCACCCGATTACCGTCCTGGAGGCCAGAATACTGGAACATAGGTTTTGGCAATAACAGCGATTTTCTAACGAAGGAAGGCACTGATTTGAATTCTCCTTGCGGCATTCGATCCCTCTCGTCATTTTACGTCGGAATAGTATGTTTTCCACACCCGATTACGGTCCTGGAAGCCAGAATACTGGGAGATAGGTTTTGGATACAGGAGCGATTTTCTGACGTAGGAAGGCTCTGACTTGAATTCTCCTTACGACATTCGATTCCTCTCATCATTTTACGTCGGAATAGCACGTTTTCCACACCCGATTACGGTCCTGAAGGCCAGAATACTGGAACATAGGTTTTGGCAATAACAGCGATTTTCTAACGAAGGAAGGCACTGATTTGAATTCTCCTTGCGGCATTCGATCCCTCTCGTCATTTTACGTCGGAATAGCACGGTTTCCGCACGCGATTACGGTCCTGGAGGCAAGAATACTGGAACATAGGTTTTGGCAATAACAGCGATTTTCTAACGAAGGAAGGCACTGATTTGAATTCTCCTTGCGGCATTCGATCCCTCTCGTCATTTTACGTCGGAATAGCACGGTTTCAGCACGCGATTGCGGTCCTGGAGGCAAGAATACTGGGAGATAGGTTTTGGCTCTAACAGCGATTTTCAGACGAAGGAAAGCTCTGATATGAATTCTGCTTGCGGCATTCGATCCCTCTCGTCATTTTACGTCGGAATAGCATGTTTTCCACACCCGATTACCGTCCTGGAGGCCAGAATACTGGAACATAGGTTTTGGCAATAACAGCGATTTTCTGACGAAGGAAGGCACTGATTTGAATTCTGCTTGCGGCATTCGACCCCTCTCATCATTTTACGTCGGAATAGCACGGTTTCCGCACCCGATTACCGTCCTGGAGGCCAGAATACTGGGAGATAGGTTTTGGCTCTAACAGCGATTTTCTGACGTAGGAAGGCTCTGACTTGAATTCTCCTTACGACATTCGATTCCTCTCATTATTTTACGTCGGAATAGCACGTTTTCCACACCCGATTACGGTCCTGAAACCCAGAATACTGGGAGATACGTTTTGGATACAGGAGCGATTTTCAGACGAAGGAAGGCTCTGATTTGAATTCTGCTTGCGGCATTCGATCCCTCTCGTCATTTTACGTCGGAATAGCACGGTTTCCACACCCGATTACGGTCCTGAAACCCAGAATACTGGGAGATACGTTTTGGATACAGGAGCGATTTTCAGACGAAGGAAGGCTCTGATTTGAATTCTGCTTGCGGCATTCGATCCCTCTCTTCACTTTACGTCGGAATAGCATGTTTTCCTCTCCCGATTACGGTCCTGGAGGCCAGAATACTGCAGGATAGGTTTTGGCAATAACAGCGATTTTCTGACGAAGGAAGGCTCTGATTTGAATTCTGCTTGCGGCATTCGATCCCTCTCGTCATTCTACGTCGGAATAGCATGTTTTCCACACCCGATTACCGTCCTGGAGGCCAGAATACTGGAACATAGGTTTTGGCAATAACAGCGATTTTCTGACGAAGGAAGGCACTGATTTGAATTCTGCTTGCGGCATTCGACCCCTCTCATCATTTTACGTCGGAATAGCACGGTTTCCGCACCCGATTACCGTCCTGGAGGCCAGAATACTGGGAGATAGGTTTTGGCTCTAACAGCGATTTTCTGACGTAGGAAGGCTCTGACTTGAATTCTCCTTACGACATTCGATTCCTCTCATCATTTTACGTCGGAATAGCACGTTTTCCACACCCGATTACGGTCCTGGAAGCCAGAATACTGGGAGATAGGTTTTGGATACGGGAGCGATTTTCTGACGTAGGAAGGCTCTGACTTGAATTCTCCTTACGACATTCGATTCCTCTCATCGTTTTACGTCTGAATAGCACGTTTTCCACACCCGATTACGGTCCTGAAACCCAGAATACTGGGAGATACGTTTTGGATACAGGAGCGATTTTCAGACGAAGGAAGGCTCTGATTCGAATTCTGCTTGCGGCATTCGATCCCTCTCGTCATTTTACGTCGGAATAGCATGTTTTCCACACCCGATTACCGTCCTGGAGGCCAGAATACTGGAACATAGGTTTTGGCAATAACAGCGATTTTCTAACGAAGGAAGGAAATGATTTGAATTCTCCTTGCGGCATTCGATCCCGCTCGTCATCTTACGTCGGAATAGCACGTTTTCCACACCCGATTACGGTCCTGGAGGCAACAATACTGGAACATAGGTTTTGGCAATAACAGCGATTTTCTAACGAAGGAAGGCACTGATTTGAATTCTCCTTGCGGCATTCGATCCCTCTCGTCACTTTACGTCGGAATAGTATGTTTTCCACACCCGATTACGGTCCTGGAAGCCAGAATACTGGGAGATAGGTTTTGGATACGGGAGCGATTTTCTGACGAAGGAAGGCATTGATTTGAATTCCCCTTGCGGCATTCGATCCCGCTCGTCATTTTACGTCGGAATAGCACGTTTTCCACACCCGATTACGGTCCTGGAACCCAGAATACTGGGAGATAGGTTTTGGCTCTAATAGCGATTTTCTGACGAAGTAAGGCTCTGATTTGAATTCTGCTTGCGGCATTTGATCCCTCTCTTCACTTTACGTCGGAATAGCATGTTTTCCTCTCCCGAGTACGGTCCTGGAGGCCAGAATACTGCAGGATAGGTTTTGGCAATAACAGCGATTTTCTGACGAAGGAAGGCTCTGATTTGAATTCTGCTTGCGGCATTCGATCCCTCTCGTCATTTTACGTCGGAATAGCATGTTTTCCACACCCGATTACCGTCCTGGAGGCCAGAATACTGGAACATAGGTTTTGGCAATAACAGCGATTTTCTAACGAAGGAAGGCACCGATTTGAATTCTGCTTGCGGCATTCGATCCCTCTCGTCATTTTACGTCGGAATAGCACGGTTTCCGCACGCGATTACGGTCCTGGAGGCAAGAATACTGGGAGATAGGTTTTGGCTCTAACAGCGATTTTCAGACGAAGGAAAGCTCTGATTTGAATTCTGCTTGCGCCATTCGACCCCTCTCTTCACTTTAGGTCGGAATAGCATGTTTTCCTCTCCCGATTACGGTCCTGGAGGCAAGAATACTGGGAGATAGGTTTTGGCTCTAACAGCGATTTTCAGACGAAGGAAAGCTCTGATTTGAATTCTGCTTGCGGCATTCGATCCCTCTCGTCATTTTACGTCGGAATAGCATGTTTTCCACACCCGATTACCGTCCTGGAGGCCAGAATACTGGAACATAGGTTTTGGCAATAACAGCGATTTTCTAACGAAGGAAGGCACTGATTTGAATTCTCCTTGCGGCATTCGATCCCTCTCGTCATTTTACGTCGGAATAGTATGTTTTCCACACCCGATTACGGTCCTGGAAGCCAGAATACTGGGAGATAGGTTTTGGATACGGGAGCGATTTTCTGACGTAGGAAGGCTCTGACTTGAATTCTCCTTACGACATTCGATTCCTCTCATCGTTTTACGTCGGAATAGCACGTTTTCCACACCCGATTACGCTCCTGAAACCCAGAATACTGGGAGATACGTTTTGGATACAGGAGCGATTTTCAGACGAAGGAAGGCTCTGATTTGAATTCTGCTTGCGGCATTCGATCCCTCTCGTCATTTTACGTCGGAATAGCATGTTTTCCACACCCGATTACCGTCCTGGAGGCCAGAATACTGGAACATAGGTTTTGGCAATAACAGCGATTTTCTAACGAAGGAAGGCACCGATTTGAATTCTGCTTGCGGCATTCGATCCCTCTCGTCATCTTACGTCGGAATAGCACGTTTTCCACACCCGATTACGGTCCTGGAACCCAGAATACTGGGAGATAGGTTTTGGCTCTAATAGCGATTTTCTGACGAAGGAAGGCATTGATTTGAATTCTCCTTGCGGCATTCGATCCCGCTCGTCATTTTACGTCGGAATAGCACGTTTTCCACACCCGATTACGGTCCTGGAACCCAGAATACTGGGAGATAGGTTTTGGCTCTAATAGCGATTTTCTGACGAAGTAAGGCTCTGATTTGAATTCTGCTTGCGGCATTTGATCCCTCTCTTCACTTTACGTTGGAATAGCATGTTTTACTCTCCCGATTACGGTCCTGGAGGCCAGAATACTGCAGGATAGGTTTTGGCAATAACAGCGATTTTCTGACGTAGGAAGGCTCTGACTTGAATTCTCCTTACGACATTCGATTCCTCTCATCGTTTTACGTCGGAATAGCACGTTTTCCACACCCGATTACGGTCCTGAAACCCAGAATACTGGGAGATACGTTTTGGATACAGGAGCGATTTTCAGACGAAGGAAGGCTCTGATTTGAATTCTGCTTTCGGCATTCGATCCCTCTCGTCATTTTACGTCGGAATAGCATGTTTTCCACACCCGATTACCGTCCTGGAGGCCAGAATACTGGAACATAGGTTTTGGCAATAACAGCGATTTTCTAACGAAGGAAGGCACTGATTTGAATTCTCCTTGCGGCATTCGATCCCGCTCGTCATTTTACGTCGGAATAGCACGTTTTCCACACCCGATTACGGTCCTGGAACCCAGAATACTGGGAGATAGGTTTTGGCTCTAATAGCGATTTTCTGACGAAGGAAGGCATTGATTTGAATTCTCCTTGCGGCATTCGATCCCGCTCGTCATTTTACGTCGGAATAGCACGTTTTCCGCACGCGATTACGGTCCTGGTGGCAAGAATACTGGGAGATAGGTTTTGGATACAGGAGCGATTTTCTAACGAAGGAAGGCACTGATTTGAATTCTCCTTGCGGCATTCGATCCCTCTCGTCATTTTACGTCGGAATAGCATGTTTTCCTCTCCCGATTACGGTCCTGGAGGCCAGAATACTGCAGGATAGGTTTTGGCAGTAACAGCGATTTTCTGACGAAGGAAGGCTCTGATTTGAATTCTGCTTGCGGCATTCGATCCCTCTCGTCATTTTACGTCGGAATAGCACGGTTTCCGCACGCGATTACGGTCCTGGAGGCAAGAATACTGGGAGATAGGTTTTGGCTCTAACGGCGATTTTCAGACGAAGGAAAGCTCTGATTTGAATTCTGCTTGCGCCATTCGACCCCTCTCATAATTTTACGTCGGAATAGCACGGTTTCCGCACCCGATTACCGTCCTGGAGGCCAGAATACTGGAACATAGGTTTTGGCAATAACAGCGATTTTCTAACGAAGGAAGGCACTGATTTGAATTCTCCTTGCGGCATTCGATCCCTCTCGTCATTTTACGTCGGAATAGTATGTTTTCCACACCCGATTACGGTCCTGGAAGCCAGAATACTGGGAGATAGGTTTTGGATACGGGAGCGATTTTCTGACGTAGGAAGGCTCTGACTTGAATTCTCCTTACGACATTCGATTCCTCTCATCGTTTTACGTCGGAATAGCACGTTTTCCACACCCGATTACGGTCCTGAAGGCCAGAATACTGGAACATAGGTTTTGGCAATAACAGCGATTTTCTAACGAAGGAAGGCACTGATTTGAATTCTCCTTGCGGCATTCGATCCCGCTCGTCATTTTACGTCGGAATAGCACGTTTTCCACACCCGATTACGGTCCTGGACCCCAGAATACTGGGAGATAGGTTTTGGCTCTAATAGCGATTTTCTAACGAAGGAAGGCACTGATTTGAATTCTCCTTGCGGCATTCGATCCCGCTCGTCATTTTACGTCAGAATAGCACGTTTTCCACACCCGATTACGGTCCTGGAACCCAGAATACTGGGAGATAGGTTTTGGCTCTAATAGCGACTTTCTGACGAAGGAAGGCTCTGATTTGAATTCTGCTTGCGGCATTCGATCCCTCTCGTCATTTTACGTCGGAATAGCACGGTTTCCGCACGCGATTACGGTCCTGGAGGCAAGAATACTGGAACATAGGTTTTGGCAATAACTGCGATTTTCTAACGAAGGAAGGCACTGATTTGAATTCTCCTTGCGGCATTCGATCCCTCTCGTCATTTTACGTCGGAATAGCACGGTTTCAGCACGCGATTGCGGTCCTGGAGGCAAGAATACTGGGAGATAGGTTTTGGCTCTAACAGCGATTTTCAGACGAAGGAAAGCTCTGATATGAATTCTGCTTGCGGCATTCGATCCCTCTCGTCATTTTACGTCGGAATAGCATGTTTTCCACACCCGATTACCGTCCTGGAGGCCAGAATACTGGAACATAGGTTTTGGCAATAACAGCGATTTTCTAACGAAGGAAGGCACTGATTTGAATTCTCCTTGCGGCATTCGATCCCTCTCGTCATTTTACGTCGGAATAGTATGTTTTCCACACCCGATTACGGTCCTGGAAGCCAGAATACTGGGAGATAGGTTTTGGATACGGGAGCGATTTTCTGACGTAGGAAGGCTCTGACTTGAATTCTCCTTACGACATTCGATTCCTCTCATCGTTTTACGTCGGAATAGCACGTTTTCCACACCTGATTACGGTCCTGAAGGCCAGAATACTGGAACATAGGTTTTGGCAATAACAGCGATTTTCTAACGAAGGAAGGCACTGATTTGAATTCTCCTTGCGGCATTCGATCCCTCTCGTCATTTTACGTCGGAATAGCACGGTTTCCGCACGCGATTACGGTCCTGGAGGCAAGAATACTGGAACATAGGTTTTGGCAATAACAGCGATTTTCTAACGAAGGAAGGCACTGATTTGAATTCTCCTTGCGGCATTCGATCCCTCTCGTCATTTTACGTCGGAATAGCACGGTTTCAGCACGCGATTGCGGTCCTGGAGGCAAGAATACTGGGAGATAGGTTTTGGCTCTAACAGCGATTTTCAGACGAAGGAAAGCTCTGATATGAATTCTGCTTGCGGCATTCGATCCCTCTCGTCATTTTACGTCGGAATAGCATGTTTTCCGCACCCGATTACCGTCCTGGAGGCCAGAATACTGGGAGATAGGTTTTGGCTCTAACAGCGATTTTCTGACGTAGGAAGGCTCTGACTTGAATTCTCCTTACGACATTCGATTCCTCTCATTATTTTACGTCGGAATAGCACGTTTTCCACACCCGATTACGGTCCTGAAACCCAGAATACTGGGAGATACGTTTTGGATACAGGAGCGATTTTCAGACGAAGGAAGGCTCTGATTTGAATTCTGCTTGCGGCATTCGATCCCTCTCGTCATTTTACGTCGGAATAGCACGGTTTCCACACCCGATTACGGTCCTGAAACCCAGAATACTGGGAGATACGTTTTGGATACAGGAGCGATTTTCAGACGAAGGAAGGCTCTGATTTGAATTCTGCTTGCGGCATTCGATCCCTCTCTTCACTTTACGTCGGAATAGCATGTTTTCCTCTCCCGATTACGGTCCTGGAGGCCAGAATACTGCAGCATAGGTTTTGGCAATAACAGCGATTTTCTGACGAAGGAAGGCTCTGATTTGAATTCTGCTTGCGGCATTCGATCCCTCTCGTCATTCTACGTCGGAATAGCATGTTTTCCACACCCGATTACCGTCCTGGAGGCCAGAATACTGGAACATAGGTTTTGGCAATAACAGCGATTTTCTGACGAAGGAAGGCACTGATTTGAATTCTGCTTGCGGCATTCGACCCCTCTCATCATTTTACGTCGGAATAGCACGGTTTCCGCACCCGATTACCGTCCTGGAGGCCAGAATACTGGGAGATAGGTTTTGGCTCTAACAGCGATTTTCTGACGTAGGAAGGCTCTGACTTGAATTCTCCTTACGACATTCGATTCCTCTCATCATTTTACGTCGGAATAGCACGTTTTCCACACCCGATTACGGTCCTGGAAGCCAGAATACTGGGAGATAGGTTTTGGATACGGGAGCGATTTTCTGACGTAGGAAGGCTCTGACTTGAATTCTCCTTACGACATTCGATTCCTCTCATCGTTTTACGTCTGAATAGCACGTTTTCCACACCCGATTACGGTCCTGAAACCCAGAATACTGGGAGATACGTTTTGGATACAGGAGCGATTTTCAGACGAAGGAAGGCTCTGATTCGAATTCTGCTTGCGGCATTCGATCCCTGTCGTCATTTTACGTCGGAATAGCATGTTTTCCACACCCGATTACCGTCCTGGAGGCCAGAATACTGGAACATAGGTTTTGGCAATAACAGCGATTTTCTAACGAAGGAAGGCACTGATTTGAATTCTCCTTACGACATTCGATTCCTCTCATCGTTTTACGTCGGAATAGCACGTTTTCCACACCCGATTACGGTCCTGAAACCCAGAATACTGGGAGATAGGTTTTGGCTCTAATAGCGATTTTCAGACGAAGGAAGGCTCTGATTTGAATTCTGCTTGCGGCATTCGATCCCTCTCGTCATTTTACGTCGGAATAGCATGTTTTCCACACCCGATTACCGTCCTGGAGGCCAGAATACTGCAGGATAGGTTTTGGCAGTAACAGCGATTTTCTGACGAAGGAAGGCTCTGATTTGAATTCTGCTTGCGGCATTCGATCCGTCTCGTCATTTTACGTCGGAATAGCACGGTTTCCGCACGCGATTACGGTCCTGGTGGCAAGAATACTGGGAGATAGGTTTTGGCTCTAACAGCGATTTTCAGACGAAGGAAAGCTCTGATTTGAATTCTGCTTGCGCCATTCGACCCCTCTCTTCACTTTAGGTCGGAATAGCATGTTTTCCTCTCCCGATTACGGTCCTGGAGGCCAGAATACTGCAGGATAGGTTTTGGCAGTAACAGCGATTTTCTGACGAAGGAAGGCTCTGATTTGAATTCTGCTTGCGGCATTCGATCCCTCTCGTCATTTTACGTCGGAATAGCACGGTTTCCGCACGCGATTACGGTCCTGGAGGCAAGAATACTGGGAGATAGGTTTTGGCTCTAACAGCGATTTTCAGACGAAGGAAGGCTCTGATTTGAATTCTGCTTGCGCCATTCGACCCCTCTCATCATTTTACGTCGGAATAGCACGGTTTCCGCACCCGATTACCGTCCTGGAGGCCAGAATACTGGAACATAGGTTTTGGCAATAACAGCGATTTTCTAACGAAGGAAGGCACTGATTTGAATTCTCCTTGCGGCATTCGATCCCTCTCGTCATTTTACGTCGGAATAGTATGTTTTCCACACCCGATTACGGTCCTGGAAGCCAGAATACTGGGAGATAGGTTTTGGATACGGGAGCGATTTTCTGACGTAGGAAGGCTCTGACTTGAATTCTCCTTACGACATTCGATTCCTCTCATCGTTTTACGTCGGAATAGCACGTTTTCCACACCCGATTACGGTCCTGAAGGCCAGAATACTGGAACATAGGTTTTGGCAATAACAGCGATTTTCTAACGAAGGAAGGCACTGATTTGAATTCTCCTTGCGGCATTCGATCCCGCTCGTCATTTTACGTCGGAATAGCACGTTTTCCACACCCGATTACGGTCCTGGACCCCAGAATACTGGGAGATAGGTTTTGGCTCTAATAGCGATTTTCTAACGAAGGAAGGCACTGATTTGAATTCTCCTTGCGGCATTCGATCCCTCTCGTCATTTTACGTCGGAATAGCACGTTTTCCACACCCGATTACCGTCCTGGAGGCCAGAATACTGGGAGATAGGTTTTGGCTCTAACAGCGATTTTCTGACGTAGGAAGGCTCTGACTTGAATTCTCCTTACGACATTCGATTCCTCTCATTATTTTACGTCGGAATAGCACGTTTTCCACACCCGATTACGGTCCTGAAACCCAGAATACTGGGAGATACGTTTTGGATACAGGAGCGATTTTCAGACGAAGGAAGGCTCTGATTTGAATTCTGCTTGCGGCATTCGATCCCTCTCTTCACTTTACGTCGGAATAGCATGTTTTCCTCTCCCGATTACGGTCCTGGAGGCCAGAATACTGCAGGATAGGTTTTGGCAATAACAGCGATTTTCTGACGAAGGAAGGCTCTGATTTGAATTCTGCTTGCGGCATTCGATCCCTCTCGTCATTTTACGTCGGAATAGCACGGTTTCCACACCCGATTACGGTCCTGGAACCCAGAATACTGGGAGATAGGTTTTGGCTCTAATAGCGATTTTCTGACGAAGGAAGGCATTGATTTGAATTCTCCTTGCGGCATTCGATCCCGCTCGTCATTTTACGTCGGAATAGCACGTTTTCCACACCCGATTACGGTCCTGGAACCCAGAATACTGGGAGATAGGTTTTGGCTCTAATAGCGATTTTCTGACGAAGTAAGGCTCTGATTTGAATTCTGCTTGCGGCATTTGATCCCTCTCTTCACTTTACGTTGGAATAGCATGTTTTACTCTCCCGATTACGGTCCTGGAGGCCAGAATACTGCAGGATAGGTTTTGGCAATAACAGCGATTTTCTGACGAAGGAAGGCTCTGATTTGAATTCTGCTTGCGGCATTCGATCCCTCTCGTCATTTTACGTCGGAATAGCACGGTTTCCGCACGCGATTACGGTCCTGGAGGCAAGAATACTGGGAGATAGGTTTTGGTTCTAACAGCGATTTTCAGACGAAGGAAAGCTCTGATTAGAATTCTGCTTGCGGCATTCGACCCCTCTCATCATTTTACGTCGGAATAGCACGGTTTCCGCACCCGATTACCGTCCTGGAGGCCAGAATACTGGGAGATAGGTTTTGGCTCTAACAGCGATTTTCAGACGAAGGAAAGCTCTGATTTGAATTCTGCTTGCGGCATTCGATCCCTCTCGTCATTTTACGTCGGAATAGCATGTTTTCCACACCCGATTACCGTCCTGGAGGCCAGAATACTGGAACATAGGGTTTGGCAATAACAGCGATTTTCTAACGAAGGAAGGCACTGATTTGAATTCTCCTTGCGGCATTCGATCCCTCTAGTCATTTTACGTCGGAATAGTATGTTTTCCACACCCGATGACGGTCCTGGAAGCCAGAATACTGGGAGATAGGTTTTGGATACGGGAGCGATTTTCTGACGTAGGAAGGCTCTGACTTGAATTCTCCTTACGACATTCGATTCCTCTCATCGTTTTACGTCGGAATAGCACGTTTTCCACACCCGATTACGGTCCTGAAACCCAGAATACTGGGAGATACGTTTTGGATACAGGAGCGATTTTCAGACGAAGGAAGGCTCTGATTTGAATTCTGCTTGCGGCATTCGATCCCTCTCGTCATTTTACGTCGGAATAGCATGTTTTCCACACCCGATTACCGTCCTGGAGGCCAGAATACTGGAACATAGGTTTTGGCAATAACAGCGATTTTCTAACGAAGGAAGGCACTGATTTGAATTCTCCTTGCGGCATTCGATCCCGCTCGTCATTTTACGTCGGAATAGCACGTTTTCCACACCCGATTACGGTCCTGGAACCCAGAATACTGGGAGATAGGTTTTGGCTCTAATAGCGATTTTCAGACGAAGGAAGGCTCTGATTTGAATTCTGCTTGCGGCATTCGATCCCTCTCGTCATTTTACGTCGGAATAGCATGTTTTCCACACCCGATTACCGTCCTGGAGGCCAGAATACTGCAGGATAGGTTTTGGCAGTAACAGCGATTTTCTGACGAAGGAAGGCTCTGATTTGAATTCTGCTTGCGGCATTCGATCCGTCTCGTCATTTTACGTCGGAATAGCACGGTTTCCGCACGCGATTACGGTCCTGGTGGCAAGAATACTGGGAGATAGGTTTTGGCTCTAACAGCGATTTTCAGACGAAGGAAAGCTCTGATTTGAATTCTGCTTGCGCCATTCGACCCCTCTCTTCACTTTAGGTCGGAATAGCATGTTTTCCTCTCCCGATTACGGTCCTGGAGGCCAGAATACTGCAGGATAGGTTTTGGCAGTAACAGCGATTTTCTGACGAAGGAAGGCTCTGATTTGAATTCTGCTTGCGGCATTCGATCCCTCTCGTCATTTTACGTCGGAATAGCACGGTTTCCGCACGCGATTACGGTCCTGGAGGCAAGAATACTGGGAGATAGGTTTTGGCTCTAACAGCGATTTTCAGACGAAGGAAAGCTCTGATTTGAATTCTGCTTGCGCCATTCGACCCCTCTCATCATTTTACGTCGGAATAGCACGGTTTCCGCACCCGATTACCGTCCTGGAGGCCAGAATACTGGAACATAGGTTTTGGCAATAACAGCGATTTTCTAACGAAGGAAGGCACTGATTTGAATTCTCCTTGCGGCATTCGATCCCTAGCGTCATTTTACGTCGGAATAGTATGTTTTCCACACCCGATTACGGTCCTGGAAGCCAGAATACTGGGAGATAGGTTTTGGATACGGGAGCGATTTTCTGACGTAGGAAGGCTCTGACTTGAATTCTCCTTACGACATTCGATTCCTCTCATCGTTTTACGTCGGAATAGCACGTTTTCCACACCCGATTACGGTCCTGAAGGCCAGAATACTGGAACATAGGTTTTGGCAATAACAGCGATTTTCTAACGAAGGAAGGCACTGATTTGAATTCTCCTTGCGGCATTCGATCCCGCTCGTCATTTTACGTCGGAATAGCACGTTTTCCACACCCGATTACGGTCCTGGAGCCCAGAATACTGGGAGATAGGTTTTGGCTCTAATAGCGATTTTCTAACGAAGGAAGGCACTGATTTGAATTCTCCTTGCGGCATTCGATCCCTCTCGTCATTTTACGTCGGAATAGCACGTTTTCCACACCCGATTACCGTCCTGGAGGCCAGAATACTGGGAGATAGGTTTTGGCTCTAACAGCGATTTTCTGACGTAGGAAGGCTCTGACTTGAATTCTCCTTACGACATTCGATTCCTCTCATTATTTTACGTCGGAATAGCACGTTTTCCACACCCGATTACGGTCCTGAAACCCAGAATACTGGGAGATACGTTTTGGATACAGGAGCGATTTTCAGACGAAGGAAGGCTCTGATTTGAATTCTGCTTGCGGCATTCGATCCCTCTCTTCACTTTACGTCGGAATAGCATGTTTTCCTCTCCCGATTACGGTCCTGGAGGCCAGAATACTGCAGGATAGGTTTTGGCAATAACAGCGATTTTCTGACGAAGGAAGGCTCTGATTTGAATTCTGCTTGCGGCATTCGATCCCTCTCGTCATTTTACGTCGGAATAGCACGGTTTCCACACCCGATTACGGTCCTGAAACCCAGAATACTGGGAGATACGTTTTGGATACAGGAGCGATTTTCAGACGAAGGAAGGCTCTGATTTGAATTCTGCTTGCGGCATTCGATCCCTCTCTTCACTTTACGTCGGAATAGCATGTTTTCCTCTCCCGATTACGGTCCTGGAGGCCAGAATACTGCAGGATAGGTTTTGGCAATAACAGCGATTTTCTGACGAAGGAAGGCTCTGATTTGAATTCTGCTTGCGGCATTCGATCCCTCTCGTCATTTTACGTCGGAATAGCACGGTTTCCGCACCCGATTACCGTCCTGGAGGCCAGAATACTGGAACATAGGTTTTGGCAATAACAGCGATTTTCTAACGAAGGAAGGCACTGATTTGAATTCTCCTTGCGGCATTCGATCCCTCTCGTCATTTTACGTCGGAATAGTATGTTTTCCACACCCGATTACGGTCCTGGAAGCCAGAATACTGGGAGATAGGTTTTGGATACGGGAGCGATTTTCTGACGTAGGAAGGCTCTGACTTGAATTCTCCTTACGACATTCGATTCCTCTCATCGTTTTACGTCGGAATAGCACGTTTTCCACACCCGATTACGGTCCTGAAGGCCAGAATACTGGAACATAGGTTTTGGCAATAACAGCGATTTTCTAACGAAGGAAGGCACTGATTTGAATTCTCCTTGCGGCATTCGATCCCGCTCGTCATTTTACGTCGGAATAGCACGTTTTCCACACCCGATTACGGTCCTGGACCCCAGAATACTGGGAGATAGGTTTTGGCTCTAATAGCGATTTTCTGACGAAGGAAGGCACTGATTTGAATTCTCCTTGCGGCATTCGATCCCGCTCGTCATTTTACGTCGGAATAGCACGTTTTCCACACCCGATTACGGTCCTGGAACCCAGAATACTGGGAGATAGGTTTTGGCTCTAATAGCGATTTTCAGACGAAGGAAGGCTCTGATTTGAATTCTGCTTGCGGCATTCGACCCCTCTCGTCATTTTACGTCGAAATAGCACGGTTTCCGCACGCGATTACGGTCCTGGAGGCAAGAATACTGGGAGATAGGTTTTGGCTCTAACAGCGATTTTCAGACGAAGGAAAGCTCTGATTTGAATTCTGCTTGCGCCATTCGACCCCTCTCATCATTTTACGTCGGAATAGCACGGTTTCCGCACCCGATTACCGTCCTGGAGGCCAGAATACTGGAACATAGGTTTTGGCAATAACAGCGATTTTCTAACGAAGGAAGGCACTGATTTGAATTCTCCTTGCGGCATTCGATCCCTAGCGTCATTTTACGTCGGAATAGTATGTTTTCCACACCCGATTACGGTCCTGGAAGCCAGAATACTGGGAGATAGGTTTTGGATACGGGAGCGATTTTCTGACGTAGGAAGGCTCTGACTTGAATTCTCCTTACGACATTCGATTCCTCTCATCGTTTTACGTCGGAATAGCACGTTTTCCACACCCGATTACGGTCCTGAAGGCCAGAATACTGGAACATAGGTTTTGGCAATAACAGCGATTTTCTAACGAAGGAAGGCACTGATTTGAATTCTCCTTGCGGCATTCGATCCCGCTCGTCATTTTACGTCGGAATAGCACGTTTTCCACACCCGATTACGGTCCTGGACCCCAGAATACTGGGAGATAGGTTTTGGCTCTAATAGCGATTTTCTAACGAAGGAAGGCACTGATTTGAA
The DNA here is from genome assembly GCA_910593735.2 of Ectemnius lituratus. Classification (NCBI taxonomy): domain Eukaryota; kingdom Metazoa; phylum Arthropoda; class Insecta; order Hymenoptera; family Crabronidae; genus Ectemnius; species Ectemnius lituratus. The sequence continues at coordinate 792,953 of OU343044.1, read as the reverse complement.
TTCTCCTTGCGGCATTCGATCCCTCTCGTCATTTTACGTCGGAATAGCACGTTTTCCACACCCGATTACCGTCCTGGAGGCCAGAATACTGGGAGATAGGTTTTGGCTCTAACAGCGATTTTCTGACGTAGGAAGGCTCTGACTTGAATTCTCCTTACGACATTCGATTCCTCTCATTATTTTACGTCGGAATAGCACGTTTTCCACACCCGATTACGGTCCTGAAACCCAGAATACTGGGAGATACGTTTTGGATACAGGAGCGATTTTCAGACGAAGGAAGGCTCTGATTTGAATTCTGCTTGCGGCATTCGATCCCTCTCTTCACTTTACGTCGGAATAGCATGTTTTCCTCTCCCGATTACGGTCCTGGAGGCCAGAATACTGCAGGATAGGTTTTGGCAATAACAGCGATTTTCTGACGAAGGAAGGCTCTGATTTGAATTCTGCTTGCGGCATTCGATCCCTCTCGTCATTTTACGTCGGAATAGCACGTTTTCCACACCCGATTACGGTCCTGAAACCCAGAATACTGGGAGATACGTTTTGGATACAGGAGCGATTTTCAGACGAAGGAAGGCTCTGATTTGAATTCTGCTTGCGGCATTCGATCCCTCTCTTCACTTTACGTCGGAATAGCATGTTTTCCTCTCCCGATTACGGTCCTGGAGGCCAGAATACTGCAGGATAGGTTTTGGCAATAACAGCGATTTTCTGACGAAGGAAGGCTCTGATTTGAATTCTGCTTGCGGCATTCGATCCCTCTCGTCATTTTACGTCGGAATAGCACGGTTTCCGCACCCGATTACCGTCCTGGAGGCCAGAATACTGGAACATAGGTTTTGGCAATAACAGCGATTTTCTAACGAAGGAAGGCACTGATTTGAATTCTCCTTGCGGCATTCGATCCCTCTCGTCATTTTACGTCGGAATAGTATGTTTTCCACACCCGATTACGGTCCTGGAAGCCAGAATACTGGGAGATAGGTTTTGGATACGGGAGCGATTTTCTGACGTAGGAAGGCTCTGACTTGAATTCTCCTTACGACATTCGATTCCTCTCATCGTTTTACGTCGGAATAGCACGTTTTCCACACCCGATTACGGTCCTGAAGGCCAGAATACTGGAACATAGGTTTTGGCAATAACAGCGATTTTCTAACGAAGGAAGGCACTGATTTGAATTCTCCTTGCGGCATTCGATCCCGCTCGTCATTTTACGTCGGAATAGCACGTTTTCCACACCCGATTACGGTCCTGGACCCCAGAATACTGGGAGATAGGTTTTGGCTCTAATAGCGATTTTCTGACGAAGGAAGGCACTGATTTGAATTCTCCTTGCGGAATTCGATCCCGCTCGTCATTTTACGTCGGAATAGCACGTTTTCCACACCCGATTACGGTCCTGGAACCCAGAATACTGGGAGATAGGTTTTGGCTCTAATAGCGATTTTCAGACGAAGGAAGGCTCTGATTTGAATTCTGCTTGCGGCATTCGACCCCTCTCGTCATTTTACGTCGAAATAGCACGGTTTCCGCACGCGATTACGGTCCTGGAGGCAAGAATACTGGAACATAGGTTTTGGCAATAACAGCGATTTTCTAACGAAGGAAGGCACTGATTTGAATTCTCCTTGCGGCATTCGATCCCTCTCGTCATTTTACGTCGGAATAGCATGTTTTCCACACCCGATTACCGTCCTGGAGGCCAGAATACTGGAACATAGGTTTTGGCAATAACAGCGATTTTCTGACGAAGGAAGGCACTGATTTGAATTCTGCTTGCGGCATTCGACCCCTCTCATCATTTTACGTCGGAATAGCACGGTTTCCGCACCCGATTACCGTCCTGGAGGCCAGAATACTGGGAGATAGGTTTTGGCTCTAACAGCGATTTTCTGACGTAGGAAGGCTCTGACTTGAATTCTCCTTACGACATTCGATTCCTCTCATCATTTTACGTCGGAATAGCACGTTTTCCACACCCGATTACGGTCCTGAAACCCAGAATACTGGGAGATACGTTTTGGATACAGGAGCGATTTTCAGACGAAGGAAGGCTCTGATTTGAATTCTGCTTGCGGCATTCGATCCCTCTCGTCATTTTACGTCGGAATAGCACGGATTCCACACCCGATTACGGTCCTGAAACCCAGAATACTGGGAGATACGTTTTGGATACAGGAGCGATTTTCAGACGAAGGAAGGCTCTGATTTGAATTCTCCTTACGACATTCGATTCCTCTCATCGTTTTACGTCGGAATAGCACGTTTTCCACACCCGATTACGGTCCTGAAGGCCAGAATACTGGAACATAGGTTTTGGCAATAACAGCGATTTTCTGACGAAGGAAGGCTCTGATTTGAATTCTGCTTGCGGCATTCGATCCCTCTCGTCATTTTACGTCGGAATAGCACGGTTTCCGCACGCGATTACGGTCCTGGTGGCAAGAATACTGGGAGATAGGTTTTGGCTCTAACAGCGATTTTCAGACGAAGGAAAGCTCTGATTTGAATTCTGCTTGCGCCATTCGACCCCTCTCTTCACTTTAGGTCGGAATAGCATGTTTTCCTCTCCCGATTACGGTCCTGGAGGCCAGAATACTGCAGGATAGGTTTTGGCAGTAACAGCGATTTTCTGACGAAGGAAGGCTCTGATTTGAATTCTGCTTGCGGCATTCGATCCCTCTCGTCATTTTACGTCGGAATAGCACGGTTTCCGCACGCGATTACGGTCCTGGAGGCAAGAATACTGGGAGATAGGTTTTGGCTCTAACAGCGATTTTCAGACGAAGGAAAGCTCTGATTTGAATTCTGCTTGCGCCATTCGACCCCTCTCATCATTTTACGTCGGAATAGCACGGTTTCCGCACCCGATTACCGTCCTGGAGGCCAGAATACTGGAACATAGGTTTTGGCAATAACAGCGATTTTCTAACGAAGGAAGGCACTGATTTGAATTCTCCTTGCGGCATTCGATCCCTCTCGTCATTTTACGTCGGAATAGTATGTTTTCCACACCCGATTACGGTCCTGGAAGCCAGAATACTGGGAGATAGGTTTTGGATACGGGAGCGATTTTCTGACGTAGGAAGGCTCTGACTTGAATTCTGCTTGCGGCATTCGATCCCTCTCGTCATTTTACGTCGGAATAGCACGTTTTCCACACCCGATTACGGTCCTGAAACCCAGAATACTGGGAGATACGTTTTGGATACAGGAGCGATTTTCAGACGAAGGAAGGCTCTGATTTGAATTCTGCTTGCGGCATTCGATCCCTCTCTTCACTTTACGTCGGAATAGCATGTTTTCCTCTCCCGATTACGGTCCTGGAGGCCAGAATACTGCAGGATAGGTTTTGGCAATAACAGCGATTTTCTGACGAAGGAAGGCTCTGATTTGAATTCTGCTTGCGGCATTCGATCCCTCTCGTCATTCTACGTCGGAATAGCATGTTTTCCACACCCGATTACCGTCCTGGAGGCCAGAATACTGGAACATAGGTTTTGGCAATAACAGCGATTTTCTGACGAAGGAAGGCACTGATTTGAATTCTGCTTGCGGCATTCGACCCCCTCTCATCATTTTACGTCGGAATAGCACGGTTTCCGCACCCGATTACCGTCCTGGAGGCCAGAATACTGGGAGATAGGTTTTGGCTCTAACAGCGATTTTCTGACGTAGGAAGGCTCTGACTTGAATTCTCCTTACGACATTCGATTCCTCTCATCATTTTTACGTCGGAATAGCACGTTTTCCACACCCGATGACGGTCCTGGAAGCCAGAATACTGGGAGATAGGTTTTGGATACGGGAGCGATTTTCTGACGTAGGAAGGCTCTGACTTGAATTCTCCTTACGACATTCGATTCCTCTCATCGTTTTACGTCTGAATAGCACGTTTTCCACACCCGATTACGGTCCTGAAACCAGAATACTGGGAGATACGTTTTGGATACAGGAGCGATTTTCAGACGAAGGAAGGCTCTGATTCGAATTCTGCTTGCGGCATTCGATCCCTGTCGTCATTTTACGTCGGAATAGCATGTTTTCCACACCCGATTACCGTCCTGGAGGCCAGAATACTGGAACATAGGTTTTGGCAATAACAGCGATTTTCTAACGAAGGAAGGCACTGATTTGAATTCTCCTTACGACATTCGATTCCTCTCATCGTTTTACGTCGGAATAGAACGTTTTCCACACCCGATTACGGTCCTGAAACCCAGAATACTGGGAGATACGTTTTGGATACAGGAGCGATTTTCAGACGAAGGAAGGCTCTGATTTGAATTCTGCTTGCGGCATTCGATCCCTCTCGTCATTTTACGTCGGAATAGCATGTTTTCCACACCCGATTACCGTCCTGGAGGCCAGAATACTGGAACATAGGTTTTGGCAATAACAGCGATTTTCTAACGAAGGAAGGCACTGATTTGAATTCTCCTTGCGGCATTCGATCCCGCTCGTCATTTTACGTCGGAATAGCACGTTTTCCACACCCGATTACGGTCCTGGAACCCAGAATACTGGGAGATAGGTTTTGGCTCTAATAGCGATTTTCTGACGAAGGAAGGCATTGATTTGAATTCTCCTTGCGGCATTCGATCCCGCTCGTCATTTTACGTCGGAATAGCACGTTTTCCACACCCGATTACGGTCCTGGAACCCAGAATACTGGGAGATAGGTTTTGGCTCTAATAGCGATTTTCTGACGAAGTAAGGCTCTGATTTGAATTCTGCTTGCGGCATTTGATCCCTCTCTTCACTTTACGTTGGAATAGCATGTTTTACTCTCCCGATTACGGTCCTGGAGGCCAGAATACTGCAGGATAGGTTTTGGCAATAACAGCGATTTTCTGACGAAGGAAGGCTCTGATTTGAATTCTGCTTGCGGCATTCGATCCCTCTCGTCATTTTACGTCGGAATAGCACGGTTTCCACACCCGATTACGGTCCTGAAACCCAGAATACTGGGAGATACGTTTTGGATACAGGAGCGATTTTCAGACGAAGGAAGGCTCTGATTTGAATTCTGCTTGCGGCATTCGATCCCTCTCTTCACTTTACGTCGGAATAGCATGTTTTCCTCTCCCGATTACGGTCCTGGAGGCCAGAATACTGCAGGATAGGTTTTGGCAATAACAGCGATTTTCTGACGAAGGAAGGCTCTGATTTGAATTCTGCTTGCGGCATTCGATCCCTCTCGTCATTTTACGTCGGAATAGCACGGTTTCCGCACCCGATTACCGTCCTGGAGGCCAGAATACTGGAACATACGTTTTGGCAATAACAGCGATTTTCTAACGAAGGAAGGCACTGATTTGAATTCTCCTTGCGGCATTCGATCCCTCTCGTCATTTTACGTCGGAATAGTATGTTTTCCACACCCGATTACGGTCCTGGAAGCCAGAATACTGGGAGATAGGTTTTGGATACGGGAGCGATTTTCTGACGTAGGAAGGCTCTGACTTGAATTCTCCTTACGACATTCGATTCCTCTCATCGTTTTACGTCGGAATAGCACGTTTTCCACACCCGATTACGGTCCTGAAGGCCAGAATACTGGAACATAGGTTTTGGCAATAACAGCGATTTTCTAACGAAGGAAGGCACTGATTTGAATTCTCCTTGCGGCATTCGATCCCGCTCGTCATTTTACGTCGGAATAGCACGTTTTCCACACCCGATTACGGTCCTGGACCCCAGAATACTGGGAGATAGGTTTTGGCTCTAATAGCGATTTTTCTGACGAAGGAAGGCACTGATTTGAATTCTCCTTGCGGCATTCGATCCCGCTCGTCATTTTACGTCGGAATAGCACGTTTTCCACACCCGATTACGGTCCTGGAAGCCAGAATACTGGGAGATAGGTTTTGGCTCTAATAGCGATTTTCAGACGAAGGAAGGCTCTGATTTGAATTCTGCTTGCGGCATTCGACCCCTCTCGTCATTTTACGTCGAAATAGCACGGTTTCCGCACGCGATTACGGTCCTGGAGGCAAGAATACTGGAACATAGGTTTTGGCAATAACAGCGATTTTCTAACGAAGGAAGGCACTGATTTGAATTCTCCTTGCGGCATTCGATCCCTCTCATCATTTTACGTCGGAATAGCACGTTTTCCACACCCGATTACGGTCCTGAAACCCAGAATACTGGGAGATACGTTTTGGATACAGGAGCGATTTTCAGACGAAGGAAGGCTCTGATTTGAATTCTGCTTGCGGCATTCGATCCCTCTCGTCATTTTACGTCGGAATAGCACGGATTCCACACCCGATTACGGTCCTGAAACCCAGAATACTGGGAGATACGTTTTGGATACAGGAGCGATTTTCAGACGAAGGAAGGCTCTGATTTGAATTCTCCTTACGACATTCGATTCCTCTCATCGTTTTACGTCGGAATAGCACGTTTTCCACACCCGATTACGGTCCTGAAGGCCAGAATACTGGAACATAGGTTTTGGCAATAACAGCGATTTTCTGACGAAGGAAGGCTCTGATTTGAATTCTGCTTGCGGCATTCGATCCCTCTCGTCATTTTACGTCGGAATAGCACGGTTTCCGCACGCGATTACGGTCCTGGTGGCAAGAATACTGGGAGATAGGTTTTGGCTCTAACAGCGATTTTCAGACGAAGGAAAGCTCTGATTTGAATTCTGCTTGCGCCATTCGACCCCTCTCTTCACTTTAGGTCGGAATAGCATGTTTTCCTCTCCCGATTAGGGTCCTGGAGGCCAGAATACTGCAGGATAGGTTTTGGCAATAACAGCGATTTTCTGACGAAGGAAGGCTCTGATTTGAATTCTGCTTGCGGCATTCGATCCCTCTCGTCATTTTACGTCGGAATAGCACGGTTTCCGCACGCGATTACGGTCCTGGAGGCAAGAATACTGGGAGATAGGTTTTGGCTCTAACAGCGATTTTCAGACGAAGGAAAGCTCTGATTTGAATTCTGCTTGCGGCATTCGATCCCTCTCGTCATTTTACGTCGGAATAGCACGGTTTCCCCACGCGATTACGATCCTGGGAGCCAGGTTTACTGGAAGATAGGTTTTGGCAGTAACAGCGATTTTCAGACGAAGGAAGGCTCTGATTTGAATTCTGCTTCCGGCATTCGACCCCTCTCGTCATTTTGCGTCGGAATAGTATGTTTTCCACGCCTGATTACGGTCCTGGAAGCCAGAATACTGGGAGATAGGTTTTGGATACGGGAGCGATTTTCTGACGTAGGAAGGCTCTGACTTGAATTCTCCTTACGACATTCGCTTCCTCTCATCGTTTTACGTCGGAATAGCACGTTTTCCACACCCGATTACGGTCCTGAAACCCAGAATACTGGGAGATACGTTTTGGATACAGGAGCGATTTTCAGACGAAGGAAGGCTCTGATTTGAATTCTGCTAGCGGCATTCGATCCCTCTCGTCATTTTACGTCGGAATAGCATGTTTTCCACACCCGATTACCGTCCTGGAGGCCAGAATACTGGGAGATAGGTTTTGGCTCTAACAGCGATTTTCAGACGAAGGAAAGCTCTGATATGAATTCTGCTTGCGGCATTCGATCCCTCTCGTCATTTTACGTCGGAATAGCATGTTTTCCACACCCGATTACCGTCCTGGAGGCCAGAATACTGGAACATAGGTTTTGGCAATAACAGCGATTTTCTGACGTAGGAAGGCTCTGACTTGAATTCTCCTTACGACATTCGCTTCCTCTCATCGTTTTACGTCGGAATAGCACGTTTTCCACACCCGATTACGGTCCTGAAACCCAGAATACTGGGAGATACGTTTTGGATACAGGAGCGATTTTCAGACGAAGGAAGGCTCTGATTTGAATTCTGCTTGCGGCATTCGATCCCTCTCGTCATTTTACGTCGGAATAGCATGTTTTCCACACCCGATTACCGTCCTGGAGGCCAGAATACTGGAACATAGGTTTTGGCAATAACAGCGATTTTCTGAAGTAGGAAGGCTCTGACTTGAATTCTCCTTACGACATTCGATTCCTCTCATCGTTTTACGTCGGAATAGCACGTTTTCCACACCCGATTACGGTCCTGAAACCCAGAATACTGGGAGATACGTTTTGGATACAGGAGCGATTTTCAGACGAAGGAAGGCTCTGATTTGAATTCTTCTTGCGGCATTCGATCCCTCTCTTCACTTTACGTCGGAATAGCATGTTTTCCTCTCCCGATTAGGGTCCTGGAGGCCAGAATACTGCAGGATAGGTTTTGGCAATAACAGCGATTTTCTGACGAAGGAAGGCTCTGATTTGAATTCTGCTTGCGGCATTCGATCCCTCTCGTCATTTTACGTCGGAATAGCACGGTTTCCGCACACGATTACCGTCCTGGAGGCCAGAATACTGGGAGATAGGTTTTGGCTCTAACAGCGATTTTCAGACGAAGGAAGGCTCTGATTTGAATTCTGCTCGCGGCATTCGATCCCTCTCGCCATTTTACGTCGGAATAGCATGTTTTCCACACCCGATTACCGTCCTGGAGGCCAGAATACTGGAACATAGGTTTTGGCAATAACAGCGATTTTCTAACGAAGGAAGGCACTGATTTGAATTCTCCTTGCGGCATTCGATCCCTCTCATCGTTTTACGTCGGAATAGCACGTTTCCACACCCGATTACGGTCCTGAAACCCAGAATACTGGGAGATACGTTTTGGATACAGGAGCGATTTTCAGACGAAGGAAGGCTCTGATTTGAATTCTGCTTGCGGCATTCGATCCCTCTCTTCACTTTACGTCGGAATAGCATGTTTTCCTCTCCCGATTACGGTCCTGGAGGCAAGAATACTGCAGGATAGGTTTTGGCAATAACAGCGATTTTCTGACGAAGGAAGGCTCGGATTTGAATTCTGCTTGCGGCATTCGATCCCTCTCGTCATTTTACGTCGGAATAACATGTTTTCCACAGCCGATTACCGTCCTGGAAGCCAGAATACTGGGAGATAGGTTTTGGCTCTAACAGCGATTTTCAGACGAAGGAAGGCTCTCATTTGAATTCTGCTTGCAGCATTCGATTCCTCTCATCATTTTACGTCGGAATAGCATGTTTTCCACACCCGATTACCGTCCTGGAGGCCAGAATACTGGAACATAGGTTTTGGCAATAACAGCGATTTTCTAACGAAGGAAGGCACTGATTTGAATTCTCCTTGCGACATTCGATTCCTCTCATCGTTTTACGTCGGAATAGCACGTTTTCCACACCCGATTACGGTCCTGAAACCCAGAATACTGGGAGATACGTTTTGGATACAGGAGCGATTTTCTGACGTAGGAAGGCTCTGACTTGAATTCTCCTTACGACATTCGATTCCTCTCATCGTTTTACGTCGGAATAGAACGTTTTCCACACCCGATTACGGTCCTGAAACCCAGAATACTGGGAGATACGTTTTGGATACAGGAGCGATTTTCAGACGAAGGAAGGCTCTGATTTGAATCCTGCTTGCGGCATTCGATCCCTCTTGTCATTTTACGTCAGAATAGCATGTTTTCCACACCCGATTACCGTCCTGGAGGCCAGAATACTGGAACATAGGTTTTGGCAATAACAGCGATTTTCTAACGAAGGAAGGCACTGATTTGAATTCTCCTTGCGGCATTCGATTCCTCTCATCGTTTTACGTCGGAATAGCACGTTTTCCACACCCGATTACCGTCCTGGAGGCCAGAATACTGGAACATAGGTTTTGGCAATAACAGCGATTTTCTAACGAAGGAAGGCACTGATTTGAATTCTCCTTGCGGCATTCGATCCCTCTCGTCATTTTACGTCGGAATAGCACGGTTTCCGCACGCGATTACGGTCCTGGAGGCCAGAATACTGCAGGATAGGTTTTGGCAATAACAGCGATTTTCTGACGAAGGAAGGCTCTGATTTGAATTCTCCTTGCGGCATTCGATCCCTCTCGTCATTTTACGTCGGAATAGTATGTTTTCCACACCCGATTACGGTCCTGAAACCCAGAATACTGGGAGATAGGTTTTGGATACAGGAGCGATTTTCTGACGTAGGAAGGCTCTGATTTTAATTCTGCTTGCGGCATTCGATCCCTCTCGTCATTTTACGTCGGAATAGCATGTTTTCCACACCCGATTACCGTTCTGGAGGCCAGAATACTGGAACATAGGTTTTGGCAATAACAGCGATTTTCTAACAAAGGAAGGCACTGATTTGAATTCTCCTTGCGGCATTCGATCCCTCTCGTCATTTTACGTCGGAATAGTATGTTTTCCACACCTGATTACGGTCCTGAAACCCAGAATACTGGGAGATACGTTTTGGATACAGGAGCGATTTTCAGACGAAGGAAGGCTCTGATTTGAATCCTGCTTGCGGCATTCGATCCCTCTTGTCATTTTACGTCAGAATAGCATGTTTTCCACACCCGATTACCGTCCTGGAGGCCAGAATACTGGAACATAGGTTTTGGCAATAACAGCGATTTTCTAACGAAGGAAGGCACTGATTTGAATTCTCCTTGCGGCATTCGATTCCTCTCATCGTTTTACGTCGGAATAGCACGTTTTCCACACCCGATTACCGTCCTGGAGGCCAGAATACTGGAACATAGGTTTTGGCAATAACAGCGATTTTCTAACGAAGGAAGGCACTGATTTGAATTCTCCTTGCGGCATTCGATCCCTCTCGTCATTTTACGTCGGAATAGCACGGTTTCCGCACGCGATTACGGTCCTGGAGGCCAGAATACTGCAGGATAGGTTTTGGCAATAACAGCGATTTTCTGACGAAGGAAGGCTCTGATTTGAATTCTCCTTGCGGCATTCGATCCCTCTCGTCATTTTACGTCGGAATAGTATGTTTTCCACACCCGATTACGGTCCTGAAACCCAGAATACTGGGAGATAGGTTTTGGATACAGGAGCGATTTTCTGACGTAGGAAGGCTCTGATTTTAATTCTGCTTGCGGCATTCGATCCCTCTCGTCATTTTACGTCGGAATAGCATGTTTTCCACACCCGATTACCGTTCTGGAGGCCAGAATACTGGAACATAGGTTTTGGCAATAACAGCGATTTTCTAACAAAGGAAGGCACTGATTTGAATTCTCCTTGCGGCATTCGATCCCTCTCGTCATTTTACGTCGGAATAGTATGTTTTCCACACCTGATTACGGTCCTGAAACCCAGAATACTGGGAGATACGTTTTGGATACAGGAGCGATTTTCAGACGAAGGAAGGCTCTGATTTGAATTCTGCTTGCGGCATTCGATCCCTCTCGTCATTTTACGTCGGAATAGCTCGGTTTCCGCACGCGATTACGGTCCTGGAGGCCAGAATACTGGGAGATAGGTTTTGGCTCTAAAAACGATTTTCAGACGAAGGAAGGCTCTGATTTGAATTCTGCTTGCGGCATTCGATCCCTCTCTTCACTTTACGACGGAATAGCATGTTTTCCTCTCCCGATTACGGTCCTGGAGGCCAGAATACTGCAGGATAGGTTTTGGCAATAACAGCGATTTTCTGACGAAGGAAGGCACTGATTTGAATTCTGCTTGCGGCATTCGATCCCTCTCGTCATTTTACGTCGGAATAGCACGGATTCCGCACGCGATTACGGTCCTGGAGGCAAGAATACTGGGAGATAGGTTTTGGCAATAACAGCGATTTTCTGACGAAGGAAGGCACCGATTTGAATTCTGCTTGCGGCATTCGACCCCTTTCATCATTTTACGTCGGAATAGCACGGTTTCCGCACCCGATTACCGTCCTGGAGGCCAGAATACTGGGAGATAGGTTTTGGCTCTAACAGCGATATTCAGACGAAGGAAAGCTCTGATTTGAATTCTGCTTGCGGCATTCGATCCCTCTCGTCATTTTACGTCGGAATAACATGTTTTCCACACCCGATTACCGTCCTGGAGGCCAGAATACTGGAACATAGGTTTTGGCAATAACAGCGATTTTCTAACGAAGGAAGGCACTGATTTGAATTCTCCTTGCGGCATTCGATCCCTCTCGTCATTTTACGTCGGAATAGCACGGTTTCCGCACGCGATTACGGTCCTGGAGGCCAGAATACTGCAGGATAGGTTTTGGCAATAACAGCGATTTTCTGACGAAGGAAGGCTCTGATTTGAATTCTGCTTGCGGCATTCGATCCCTCTCGTCATTTTACGTCGGAATAGTATGTTTTCCACACCCGATTACGGTCCTGAAACCCAGAATACTGGGAGATAGGTTTTGGATACAGGAGCGATTTTCTGACGTAGGAAGGCTCTGATTTGAATTCTGCTTGCGGCATTCGATCCCTCTCGTCATTTTACGTCGGAATAGCATGTTTTCCACACCCGATTACCGTTCTGGAGGCCAGAATACTGGAACATAGGTTTTGGCAATAACAGCGATTTTCTAACAAAGGAAGGCACTGATTTGAATTCTCCTTGCGGCATTCGATCCCTCTCGTCATTTTACGTCGGAATAGTATGTTTTCCACACCTGATTACGGTCCTGAAACCCAGAATACTGGGAGATACGTTTTGGATACAGGAGCGATTTTCAGACGAAGGAAGGCTCTGATTTGAATTCTGCTTGCGGCATTCGATCCCTCTCGTCATTTTACGTCGGAATAGCTCGGTTTCCGCACGCGATTACGGTCCTGGAGGCCAGAATACTGGGAGATAGGTTTTGGCTCTAACAACGATTTTCAGACGAAGGAAGGCTCTGATTTGAATTCTGCTTGCGGCATTCGATCCCTCTCTTCACTTTACGACGGAATAGCATGTTTTCCTCTCCCGATTACGGTCCTGGAGGCCAGAATACTGCAGGATAGGTTTTGGCAATAACAGCGATTTTCTGACGAAGGAAGGCTCTGATTTGAATTCTGCTTGCGGCATTCGATCCCTCTCGTCATTTTACGTCGGAATAGCACGGATTCCGCACGCGATTACGGTCCTGGAGGCAAGAATACTGGGAGATAGGTTTTGGCAATAACAGCGATTTTCTGACGAAGGAAGGCACCGATTTGAATTCTGCTTGCGGCATTCGACCCCTCTCATCATTTTACGTCGGAATAGCACGGTTTCCGCACCCGATTACCGTCCTGGAGGCCAGAATACTGGGAGATAGGTTTTGGCTCTAACAGCGATATTCAGACGAAGGAAAGCTCTGATTTGAATTCTGCTTGCGGCATTCGATCCCTCTCGTCATTTTACGTCGGAATAACATGTTTTCCACACCCGATTACCGTCCTGGAGGCCAGAATACTGGAACATAGGTTTTGGCAATAACAGCGATTTTCTAACGAAGGAAGGCACTGATTTGAATTCTCCTTGCGGCATTCGATCCCTCTCGTCATTTTACGTCGGAATAGCACGGTTACCGCACGCGATTACGGTCCTGGAGGCCAGAATACTGCAGGATAGGTTTTGGCAATAACAGCGATTTTCTGACGAAGGAAGGCTCTGATTTGAATTCTGCTTGCGGCATTCGATCCCTCTCGTCATTTTACGTCGGAATAGCATGTTTTCTACACCCGATTACCGTCCTGGAGGCCAGAATACTGGAACATAGGTTTTGGCAATAACAGCGATTTTCAGACGAAGGAAGGCTCTGATTTGAATTCTCCTTGCGGCATTCGATCCCTCTCGTCATTTTACGTCGGAATAGTATGTTTTCCACACCCGATTACGGTCCTGGAAGCCAGAATACTGGGAAATAGGTTTTGGCTCTAACAGCGATTTTCAGACGAAGGAAGGCTCTGATTTGAATTCTGAATGCGGCATTCGATCCCTCTCGTCATTTTACGTCGGAATAGCATGTTTTCCACACCCGATTACCGTCCTGGAAGCCAGAATACTGGGAGATAGGTTTTGGATACGGGAGCGATTTTCTAACGTAGGAAGGCTCTGACTTGAATTCTCCTTACGACATTCGATCCCTCTCGTCATTTTACGTCGGAATAGCACGGTTTCCGCACGCGATTACGGTCCTGGAGGCCAGAATACTGCAGGATAGGTTTTGGCAATAACAGCGATTTTCTGACGAAGGAAGGCTCTGATTTGAATTCTGCTTGCGGCATTCGATCCCTCTCGTCATTTTACGTCGGAATAGCATGTTTTCCACACCCGATTACCGTCCTGGAAGCCAGAATACTGGGAAATAGGTTTTGGCTCTAACAGCGATTTTCAGACGAAGGAAGGCTCTGATTTGAATTCTGAATGCGGCATTCGATCCCTCTCGTCATTTTACGTCGGAATAGCATGTTTTCCACACCCGATTACCGTCCTGGAAGCCAGAATACTGGGAGATAGGTTTTGGATACGGGAGCGATTTTCTAACGTAGGAAGGCTCTGACTTGAATTCTCCTTACGACATTCGATCCCTCTCGTCATTTTACGTCGGAATAGCACGGTTTCCGCACGCGATTACGGTCCTGGAGGCCAGAATACTGCAGGATAGGTTTTGGCAATAACAGCGATTTTCTGACGAAGGAAGGCTCTGATTTGAATTCTGCTTGCGGCATTCGATCCCTCTCGTCATTTTACGTCGGAATAGCATGTTTTCCACACCCGATTACCGTCCTGGAAGCCAGAATACTGGGAAATAGGTTTTGGCTCTAACAGCGATTTTCAGACGAAGGAAGGCTCTGATTTGAATTCTGAATGCGGCATTCGATCCCTCTCATCATTTTACGTCGGAATAGCATGTTTTCCACACCCGATTACCGTCCTGGAGGCCAGAATACTGGAACATAGGTTTTGGCTCTAACAGCGATTTTCAGACGAAGGAAGGCTCTGATTTGAATTCTGAATGCGGCATTCGATCCCTCTCATCATTTTACGTCGGAATAGCATGTTTTCCACACCCGATTACCGTCCTGGAGGCCAGAATACTGGGAGATAGGTTTTGGCTCTAACAGCGATTTTCAGACGAAGGAAGGCTCTGATTTGAATTCTGCTTGCGGCATTCGATCCCTCTCATCGTTTTACGTCGGAATAGAACGTTTCCACACCCGATTACGGTCCTGAAACCCAGAATACTGGGAGATACGTTTTGGATACAGGAGCGATTTTCAGACGAAGGAAGGCTCTGATTTGAATTCTGCTTGCGGCATTCGATCCCTCTCTTCACTTTACGTCGGAATAGCATGTTTTCCACACCCGATTACGGTCCTGGAAGCCAGAATACTGGGAAATAGGTTTTGGCTCTAACAGCGATTTTCAGACGAAGGAAGGCTCTGATTTGAATTCTGCTTGCGGCATTCGATCCCTCTCGTCATTTTACGTCGGAATAGCATGTTTTCCACACCCGATTACCGTCCTGGAGGCCAGAATACTGGAACATAGGTTTTGGCAATAACAGCGATTTTCTGACGAAGGAAGGCTCTGATTTGAATTCTGCTTGCGGCATTCGATCCCTCTCGTCATTTTACGTCGGAATAGTATGTTTTCCACACCCGATTACGGTCCTGGAAGCCAGAATACTGTGAGATAGGTTTTGGCTCTAACAGCGATTTTCAGACGAAGGAAGGCTCTGATTTGAATTCTGCTTGCGGCATTCGATCCCTCTCGTCATTTTACGTCGGAATAGCATGTTTTCCACACCCGATTACCGTCCTGGAAGCCAGAATACTGGGAAATAGGTTTTGGCTCTAACAGCGATTTTCAGACGAAGGAAGGCTCTGATTTGAATTCTGAATGCGGCATTCGATCCCTCTCATCATTTTACGTCGGAATAGCATGTTTTCCACACCCGATTACCGTCCTGGAGGCCAGAATACTGGAACATAGGTTTTGGCAATAACAGCGATTTTCTAACGAAGGAAGGCACTGATTTGAATTCTCCTTGCGGCATTCGATCCCTCTCGTCATTTTACGTCGGAATAGTATGTTTTCCACACCCGATTACGGTCCTGGACGCCAGAATACTGGGAGATAGGTTTTGGATACAGGAGCGATTTTCTGACGTAGGAAGGCTCTGACTTGAATTCTCCTTACGACATTCGATTCCTCTCATCATTTTACGTCGGAATAGCATGTTTTCCACACCCGATTACCGTCCTGGAGGCCAGAATACTGGAACATAGGTTTTGGCAATAACAGCGATTTTCTAACGAAGGAAGGCACTGATTTGAATTCTCCTTGCGGCATTCGATCCCTCTCATCATTTTACGTCGGAATAGCATGTTTTCCACACCCGATTACCGTCCTGGAGGCCAGAATACTGGAACATAGGTTTTGGCAATAACAGCGATTTTCTAACGAAGGAAGGCACTGATTTGAATTCTCCTTGCGGCATTCGATCCCTCTCATCGTTTTACGTCGGAATAGAACGTTTCCACACCCGATTACGGTCCTGAAACCCAGAATACTGGGAGATACGTTTTGGATACAGGAGCGATTTTCAGACGAAGGAAGGCTCTGATTTGAATTCTGCTTGCGGCATTCGATCCCTCTCTTCACTTTACGTCGGAATAGCATGTTTTCCTCTCCCGATTACGGTCCTGGAGGCCAGAATACTGCAAGATAGGTTTTGGCAATAACAGCGATTTTCTGACGAAGGAAGGCTCTGATTTGAATTCTGCTTGCGGCATTCGATCCCTCTCGTCATTTTACGTCGGAATAGTATGTTTTCCACACCCGATTACGGTCCTGGAAGCCAGAATACTGGGAAATAGGTTTTGGCTCTAACAGCGATTTTCAGACGAAGGAAGGCTCTGATTTGAATTCTGAATGCGGCATTCGATCCCTCTCGTCATTTTACGTCGGAATAGCATGTTTTCCACACCCGATTACCGTCCTGGAAGCCAGAATACTGGGAGATAGGTTTTGGATACAGGAGCGATTTTCAGACGAAGGAAAGCTCTGATTTGAATTCTGCTTGCGGCATTCGATCCCTCTCGTCATTTTACGTCGGAATAGCATGTTTTCCACACCCGATTACCGTCCTGGAAGCCAGAATACTGGGAAATAGGTTTTGGCTCTAACAGCGATTTTCAGACGAAGGAAGGCTCTGATTTGAATTCTGAATGCGGCATTCGATCCCTCTCATCATTTTACGTCGGAATAGCATGTTTTCCACACCCGATTACCGTCCTGGAGGCCAGAATACTGGGAGATAGGTTTTGGCTCTAACAGCGATTTTCAGACGAAGGAAGGCTATGATTTGAATTCTGCTTGCGGCATTCGATCCCTCTCGTCATTTTACGTCGGAATAGCATGTTTTCCACACCCGATTACCGTCCTGGAAGCCAGAATACTGGGAAATAGGTTTTGGCTCTAACAGCGATTTTCAGACGAAGGAAGGCTCTGATTTGAATTCTGAATGCGGCATTCGATCCCTCTCATCATTTTACGTCGGAATAGCATGTTTTCCACACCCGATTACCGTCCTGGAGGCCAGAATACTGGAACATAGGTTTTGGCAATAACAGCGATTTTCTAACGAAGGAAGGCACTGATTTGAATTCTCCTTGCGGCATTCGATCCCTCTCGTCATTTTACGTCGGAATAGTATGTTTTCCACACCCGATTACGGTCCTGGACGCCAGAATACTGGGAGATAGGTTTTGGATACAGGAGCGATTTTCTGACGTAGGAAGGCTCTGACTTGAATTCTCCTTACGACATTCGATTCCTCTCATCATTTTACGTCGGAATAGCATGTTTTCCACACCCGATTACCGTCCTGGAGGCCAGAATACTGGAACATAGGTTTTGGCAATAACAGCGATTTTCTAACGAAGGAAGGCACTGATTTGAATTCTCCTTGCGGCATTCGATCCCTCTCATCATTTTACGTCGAAATAGCATGTTTTCCACACCCGATTACCGTCCTGGAGGCCAGAATACTGGAACAAAGGTTTTGGCAATAACAGCGATTTTCTAACGAAGGAAGGCACTGATTTGAATTCTCCTTGCGGCATTCGATCCCTCTCATCGTTTTACGTCGGAATAGAACGTTTCCACACCCGATTACGGTCCTGAAACCCAGAATACTGGGAGATACGTTTTGGATACAGGAGCGATTTTCAGACGAAGGAAGGCTCTGATTTGAATTCTGCTTGCGGCATTCGATCCCTCTCTTCACTTTACGTCGGAATAGCATGTTTTCCTCTCCCGATTACGGTCCTGGAGGCCAGAATACTGCAAGATAGGTTTTGGCAATAACAGCGATTTTCTGACGAAGGAAGGCTCTGATTTGAATTCTGCTTGCGGCATTCGATCCCTCTCGTCATTTTACGTCGGAATAGCATGTTTTCCACACCCGATTACCGTCCTGGAGGCCAGAATACTGGGAGATAGGTTTTGGCTCTAACAGCGATTTTCAGACGAAGGAAAGCTCTGATATGAATTCTGCTTGCGGCATTCGATCCCTCTCGTCATTTTACGTCGGAATAGCATGTTTTCCACACCCGATTACCGTCCTGGAGGCCAGAATACTGGGAGATAGGTTTTGGCTCTAACAGCGATTTTCAGACGAAGGAAAGCTCTGATTTGAATTCTGCTTGCGGCATTCGATCCCTCTCGTCATTTTACGTCGGAATAGCATGTTTTCCACACCCGATTACCGTCCTGGACGCCAGAATACTGGGAGATAGGTTTTGGCTCTAACAGCGATTTTCAGACGAAGGAAGGCTCTGATTTGAATTCTGCTCGCGGCATTCGATCCCTCTCGTCATTTTACGTCGGAATAGCATGTTTTCCACACCCGATTACCGTCATGGAGGCCAGAATACTGGGAGATAGGTTTTGGCTCTAACAGCGATTTTCAGACGAAGGAAAGCACTGATTTGAATTCTCCTTGCGGCATTCGATCCCTCTCGTCATTTTACGTCGGAATAGCATGTTTTCCACACCCGATTACCGTCCTGGAGGCCAGAATACTGGGAGATAGGTTTTGGCTCTAACAGCGATTTTCAGACGAAGGAAAGCTCTGATTTGAATTCTGCTTGCGGCATTCGATCCCTCTCGTCATTTTACGTCGGAATAGCATGTTTTCCACACCCGATTACCGTCCTGGAGGCCAGAATACTGGGAGATAGGTTTTGGCTCTAACAGCGATTTTCAGACGAAGGAAAGCTCTGATATGAATTCTGCTTGCGGCATTCGATCCCTCTCGTCATTTTACGTCGGAATAGCATGTTTTCCACACCCGATTACCGTCCTGGAGGCCAGAATACTGGAACATAGGTTTTGACAATAACAGCGATTTTCAGACGAAGGAAGGCTCTGATTTGAATTCTGCTTGCGGCATTCGATCCCTCTCGTAATTTGACGTCGGAATAGCATGTTTTCCACACCCGATTACCGTCCTGGAGGCCAGAATACTGGGAGATAGGTTTTGGCTCTAACAGCGATTTTCAGACGAAGGAAAGCTCTGATATGAATTCTGCTTGCGGCATTCGATCCCTCTCGTCATTTTACGTCGGAATAGCATGTTTTCCACACCCGATTACCGTCCTGGAGGCCAGAATACTGGAACATAGGTTTTGGCAATAACAGCGATTTTCTAACGAAGGAAGGCACTGATTTGAATTCTCCTTGCGGCATTCGATCCCTCTCATCGTTTTACGTCGGAATAGCACGTTTCCACACCCGATTATGGTCCTGAAACCCAGAATACTGGGAGATACGTTTTGGATACAGGAGCGATTTTCAGACGAAGGAAGGCTCTGATTTGAATTCTGCTTGCGGCATTCGATCCCTCTCTTCACTTTACGTCGGAATAGCATGTTTTCCTCTCCCGATTACGGTCCTGGAGGCCAGAATACTGCAGGATAGGTTTTGGCAATAACAGCGATTTTCTGACGAAGGAAGGCTCGGATTTGAATTCTGCTTGCGGCATTCGATCCCTCTCGTCATTTTACGTCGGAATAACATGTTTTCCACACCCGATTACCGTCCTGGAGGCCAGAATACTGGAACATAGGTTTTGCAATAACAGCGATTTTCTAACGAAGGAAGGCACTGATTTGAATTCTCCTTGCGGCATTCGATCCCTCTCGTCATTTTACGTCGGAATAGCACGGTTTCCGCACGCGATTACGGTCCTGGAGGCCAGAATACTGCAGGATAGGTTTTGGCAATAACAGCGATTTTCTGACGAAGGAAGGCTCTGATTTGAATTCTGCTTGCGGCATTCGATCCCTCTCGTCATTTTACGTCGGAATAGCATGTTTTCCACACCCGATTACCGTCCTGGAAGCCAGAATACTGGGAGATAGGTTTTGGCTCTAACAGCGATTTTCAGACGAAGGAAGGCTCTGATTTGAATTCTGCTTGCAGCATTCGATCCCTCTCATCATTTTACGTCGGAATAGCATGTTTTCCACACCCGATTACCGTCCTGGAGGCCAGAATACTGGAACATAGGTTTTGGCAATAACAGCGATTTTCTAACGAAGGAAGGCACTGATTTGAATTCTCCTTGCGACATTCGATTCCTCTCATCGTTTTACGTCGGAATAGCACGTTTTCCACACCCGATTACGGTCCTGGAAGCCAGAATACTGGGAAATAGGTTTTGGCTCTAACAGCGATTTTCAGACGAAGGAAGGCTCTGATTTGAATTCTGAATGCGGCATTCGATCCCTCTCGTCATTTTACGTCGGAATAGCATGTTTTCCACACCCGATTACCGTCCTGGAAGCCAGAATACTGGGAGATAGGTTTTGGCTCTAACAGCGATTTTCAGACGAAGGAAGGCTCTGATTTGAATTCTGAATGCGGCATTCGATCCCTCTCGTCATTTTACGTCGGAATAGCATGTTTTCCACACCCGATTACCGTCCTGGAAGCCAGAATACTGGGAAATAGGTTTTGGCTCTAACAGCGATTTTCAGACGAAGGAAGGCTCTGATTTGAATTCTGAATGCGGCATTCGATCCCTCTCGTCATTTTACGTCGGAATAGCATGTTTTCCACACCCGATTACCGTCCTGGAAGCCAGAATACTGGGAGATAGGTTTTGGATACGGGAGCGATTTTCTAACGTAGGAAGGCTCTGACTTGAATTCTCCTTACGACATTCGATCCCTCTCGTCATTTTACGTCGGAATAGCACGGTTTCCGCACGCGATTACGGTCCTGGAGGCCAGAATACTGCAGGATAGGTTTTGGCAATAACAGCGATTTTCTGACGAAGGAAGGCTCTGATTTGAATTCTGCTTGCGGCATTCGATCCCTCTCGTCATTTTACGTCGGAATAGCATGTTTTCCACACCCGATTACCGTCCTGGAAGCCAGAATACTGGAAAATAGGTTTTGGCTCTAACAGCGATTTTCAGACGAAGGAAGGCTCTGATTTGAATTCTGAATGCGGCATTCGATCCCTCTCATCATTTTACGTCGGAATAGCATGTTTTCCACACCCGATTACCGTCCTGGAGGCCAGAATACTGGAACATAGGTTTTGGCTCTAACAGCCATTTTCAGACGAAGGAAGGCTCTGATTTGAATTCTGAATGCGGCATTCGATCCCTCTCATCATTTTACGTCGGAATAGCATGTTTTCCACACCCGATTACCGTCCTGGAGGCCAGAATACTGGAAGATAGGTTTTGGCTCTAACAGCGATTTTCAGACGAAGGAAGGCTCTGATTTGAATTCTGCTTGCGGCATTCGATCCCTCTCGTCATTTTACGTCGGAATAGCATGTTTTCCACACCCGATTACCGTCCTGGAAGCCAGAATACTGGGAAATAGGTTTTGGCTCTAACAGCGATTTTCAGACGAAGGAAGGCTCTGATTTGAATTTTGAATGCGGCATTCGATCCCTCTCATCATTTTACGTCGGAATAGCATGTTTTCCACACCCGATTACCGTCCTGGAGGCCAGAATACTGGAACATAGGTTTTGGCAATAACAGCGATTTTCTAACGAAGGAAGGCACTGATTTGAATTCTCCTTGCGGCATTCGATCCCTCTCGTCATTTTACGTCGGAATAGTATGTTTTCCACGCCCGATTACGGTCCTGGAGGCCAGAATACTGGAACATAGGTTTTGGCAATAACAGCGATTTTCTAACGAAGGAAGGCACTGATTTGAATTCTCCTTGCGGCATTCGATCCCTCTCATCATTTTACGTCGGAATAGCATGTTTTCCACACCCGATTACCGTCCTGGAGGCCAGAATACTGGAACATAGGTTTTGGCAATAACAGCGATTTTCTAACGAAGGACGGCACTGATTTGAATTCTCCTTGCGGCATTCGATCCCTCTCATCGTTTTACGTCGGAATAGAACGTTTCCACACCCGATTACGGTCCTGAAACCCAGAATACTGGGAGATACGTTTTGGATACAGGAGCGATTTTCAGACGAAGGAAGGCTCTGATTTGAATTCTGCTTGCGGCATTCGATCCCTCTCTTCACTTTACGTCGGAATAGCATGTTTTCCTCTCCCGATTACGGTCCTGGAGGCCAGAATACTGCAAGATAGGTTTTGGCAATAACAGCGATTTTCTGACGAAGGAAGGCTCTGATTTGAATTCTGCTTGCGGCATTCGATCCCTCTCGTCATTTTACGTCGGAATAGCATGTTTTCCACACCCGATTACCGTCCTGGAGGCCAGAATACTGGGAGATAGGTTTTGGCTCTAACAGCGATTTTCAGACGAAGGAAAGCTCTGATATGAATTCTGCTTGCGGCATTCGATCCCTCTCGTCATTTTACGTCGGAATAGCATGTTTTCCACACCCGATTACCGTCCTGGAGGCCAGAATACTGGGAGATAGGTTTTGGCTCTAACAGCGATTTTCAGACGAAGGAAAGCTCTGATTTGAATTCCGCTTGCGGCATTCGATCCCTCTCGTCATTTTACGTCGGAATAGCATGTTTTCCACACCCGATAACCGTCCTGGAGGCCAGAATACTGGGAGATAGGTTTTGGATCTAACAGCGATTTTCAGACGAAGGAAGGCTCTGATTTGAATTCTGCTCGCGGCATTCGATCCCTCTCGTCATTTTACGTCGGAATAGCATGTTTTCCACACCCGATTACCGTCCTGGAGGCCAGAATACTGGAACATAGGTTTTGGCAATAACAGCGATTTTCAGACGAAGGAAGGCTCTGATTTGAATTCTGCTTGCGGCATTCGATCCCTCTCGTAATTTGACGTCGGAATAGCATGTTTTCCACACCCGATTACCGTCCTGGAGGCCAGAATACTGGGAGATAGGTTTTGGCTCTAACAGCGATTTTCAGACGAAGGAAAGCACTGATTTGAATTCTCCTTGCGGCATTCGATCCCTCTCGTCATTTTACGTCGGAATAGCATGTTTTCCACACCCGATTACCGTCCTGGAGGCCAGAATACTGGGAGATAGGTTTTGGCTCTAACAGCGATTTTCAGACGAAGGAAAGCTCTGATTTGAATTCTGCTTGCGGCATTCGATCCCTCTCGTCATTTTACGTCGGAATAGCATGTTTTCCACACCCGATTACCGTCCTGGAGGCCAGAATACTGGGAGATAGGTTTTGGCTCTAACAGCGATTTTCAGACGAAGGAAAGCTCTGATATGAATTCTGCTTGCGGCATTCGATCCCTCTCGTCATTTTACGTCGGAATAGCATGTTTTCCACACCCGATTACCGTCCTGGAGGCCAGAATACTGGAACATAGGTTTTGGCAATAACAGCGATTTTCAGACGAAGGAAGGCTCTGATTTGAATTCTGCTTGCGGCATTCGATCCCTCTCGTAATTTGACGTCGGAATAGCATGTTTTCCACACCCGATTACCGTCCTGGAGGCCAGAATACTGGGAGATAGGTTTTGGCTCTAACAGCGATTTTCAGACGTAGGAAAGCTCTGATATGAATTCTGCTTGCGGCATTCGATCCCTCTCGTCATTTTACGTCGGAATAGCATGCTTTCCACACCCGATTACCGTCCTGGAGGCCAGAATACTGGAACATAGGTTTTGGCAATAACAGCGATTTTCTAACGAAGGAAGGCACTGATTTGAATTCTCCTTGCGGCATTCGATCCCTCTCATCGTTTTACGTCGGAATAGCACGTTTCCACACCCGATTATGGTCCTGAAACCCAGAATACTGGGAGATACGTTTTGGATACAGGAGCGATTTTCAGACGAAGGAAGGCTCTGATTTGAATTCTGCTTGCGGCATTCGATCCCTCTCTTCACTTTACGTCGGAATAGCATGTTTTCCTCTCCCGATTACGGTCCTGGAGGCCAGAATACTGCAGGATAGGTTTTGGCAATAACAGCGATTTTCTGACGAAGGAAGGCTCGGATTTGAATTCTGCTTGCGGCATTCGATCCCTCTCGTCATTTTACGTCGGAATAACATGTTTTCCACACCCGATTACCGTCCTGGAGGCCAGAATACTGGAACATAGGTTTTGCAATAACAGCGATTTTCTAACGAAGGAAGGCACTGATTTGAATTCTCCTTGCGGCATTCGATCCCTCTCGTCATTTTACGTCGGAATAGCACGGTTTCCCCACGCGATTACGATCCTGGGAGCCAGGTTTACTGGAAGATAGGTTTTGGCAGTAACATCGATTTTCTGACGAAGGAAGGCTCGGATTTGAATTCTGCTTGCGGCATTCGATCCCTCTCGTCATTTTACGTCGGAATAACATGTTTTCCACACCCGATTACCGTCCTGGAGGCCAGAATACTGGAACATAGGTTTTGCAATAACAGCGATTTTCTAACGAAGGAAGGCACTGATTTGAATTCTCCTTGCGGCATTCGATCCCTCTCGTCATTTTACGTCGGAATAGCATGTTTTCCTCTCCCGATTACGGTCCTGGAGGCCAGAATACTGCAGGATAGATTTTGGCAATAACAGCGATTTTCTGACGAAGGAAGGCTCGGATTTGAATTCTGCTTGCGGCATTCGATCCCTCTCGTCATTTTACGTCGGAATAACATGTTTTCCACACCCGATTACCGTCCTGGAGGCCAGAATACTGGAACATAGGTTTTGCAATAACAGCGATTTTCTAACGAAGGAAGGCACTGATTTGAATTCTCCTTGCGGCATTCGATCCCTCTCGTCATTTTACGTCGGAATAGCACGGTTTCCGCACGCGATTACGGTCCTGGAGGCCAGAATACTGCAGGATAGGTTTTGGCAATAACAGCGATTTTCTGACGAAGGAAGGCTCTGATTTGAATTCTGCTTGCGGCATTCGATCCCTCTCATCATTTTACGTCGGAATAGCATGTTTTCCACACCCGATTACCGTCCTGGAAGCCAGAATACTGGGAGATAGGTTTTGGCTCTAACAGCGATTTTCAGACGAAGGAAGGCTCTGATTTGAATTCTGCTTGCGGCATTCGATCCCTCTCATCATTTTACGTCGGAATAGCATGTTTTCCACACCCGATTACCGTCCTGGAGGCCAGAATACTGGAACATAGGTTTTGGCAATAACAGCGATTTTCTAACGAAGGAAGGCACTGATTTGAATTCTCCTTGCGACATTCGATTCCTCTCATCGTTTTACGTCGGAATAGCACGTTTTCCACACCCGATTACGGTCCTGAAACCCAGAATACTGGGAGATACGTTTTGGATACAGGAGCGATTTTCTGACGTAGGAAGGCTCTGACTTGAATTCTCCTTACGACATTCGATTCCTCTCATCGTTTTATGTCGGAATAGAACGTTTTCCACACCCGATTACGGTCCTGAAACCCAGAATACTGGGAGATACGTTTTGGATACAGGAGCGATTTTCAGACGAAGGAAGGCTCTGATTTGAATCCTGCTTGCGGCATTCGATCCCTCTTGTCATTTTACGTCAGAATAGCATGTTTTCCACACCCGATTACCGTCCTGGAGGCCAGAATACTGCAGGATAGGTTTTGGCAATAACAGCGATTTTCTGACGAAGGAAGGCTCTGATTTGAATTCTGCTTGCGGCATTCGATCCCTCTCGTCATTTTACGTCGGAATAACATGTTTTCCACACCCGATTACCGTCCTGGAGGCCAGAATACTGGAACATAGGTTTTGGCAATAACAGCGATTTTCTAACGAAGGAAGGCACTGATTTGAATTCTCCTTGCGACATTCGATTCCTCTCATCGTTTTACGTCGGAATAGAACGTTTTCCACACCCGATTACGGTCCTGAAACCCAGAATACTGGGAGATACGTTTTGGATACAGTAGCGATTTTCTGACGTAGGAAGGCTCTGACTTGAATTCTCCTTACGACATTCGATTCCTCTCATCGTTTTACGTCGGAATAGAACGTTTTCCACACCCGATTACGGTCCTGAAACCCAGAATACTGGGAGATACGTTTTGGATACAGGAGCGATTTTCAGACGAAGGAAGGCTCTGATTTGAATTCTGCTTGCGGCATTCGATCCCTCTCGTCATTTTACGTCGGAATAACATGTTTTCCACACCCGATTACCGTCCTGGAGGCCAGAATACTGGAACATAGGTTTTGGCAATAACAGCGATTTTCTAACGAAGGAAGGCACTGATTTGAATTCTCCTTGCGGCATTCGATTCCTCTCATCGTTTTACGTCGGAATAGCACGTTTTCCACACCCGATTACCGTCCTGGAGGCCAGAATACTGGAACATAGGTTTTGGCAATAACAGCGATTTTCTAACGAAGGAAGGCACTGATTTGAATTCTCCTTGCGGCATTCGATCCCTCTCGTCATTTTACGTCGGAATAGCACGGTTTCCGCACGCGATTACGGTCCTGGAGGCCAGAATACTGCAGGATAGGTTTTGGCAATAACAGCGATTTTCTGACGAAGGAAGGCACTGATTTGAATTCTGCTTGCGGCATTCGATCCCTCTCGTCATTTTACGTCGGAATAGCATGTTTTCCACACCCGATTACCGTCCTGGAAGCCAGAATACTGGAACATAGGTTTTGCAATAACAGCGATTTTCTAACGAAGGAAGGCACTGATTTGAATTCTGAATGCGGCATTCGATCCCTCTCGTCATTTTACGTCGGAATAGCACGGTTTCCGCACGCGATTACGGTCCTGGAGGCCAGAATACTGCAGGATAGGTTTTGGCAATAACAGCGATTTTCTGACGAAGGAAGGCTCTGATTTGAATTCTGCTTGCGGCATTCGATCCCTCTCATCATTTTACGTCGGAATAGCATGTTTTCCACACCCGATTACCGTCCTGGAAGCCAGAATACTGGGAGATAGGTTTTGGCTCTAACAGCGATTTTCAGACGAAGGAAGGCTCTGATTTGAATTCTGCTTGCAGCATTCGATCCCTCTCATCATTTTACGTCGGAATAGCATGTTTTCCACACCCGATTACCGTCCTGGAGGCCAGAATACTGGAACATAGGTTTTGGCAATAACAGCGATTTTCTAACGAAGGAAGGCACTGATTTGAATTCTCCTTGCGACATTCGATTCCTCTCATCGTTTTACGTCGGAATAGCACGTTTTCCACACCCGATTACGGTCCTGAAACCCAGAATACTGGGAGATACGTTTTGGATACAGGAGCGATTTTCTGACGTAGGAAGGCTCTGACTTGAATTCTCCTTACGACATTCGATTCCTCTCATCGTTTTATGTCGGAATAGAACGTTTTCCACACCCGATTACGGTCCTGAAACCCAGAATACTGGGAGATACGTTTTGGATACAGGAGCGATTTTCAGACGAAGGAAGGCTCTGATTTGAATCCTGCTTGCGGCATTCGATCCCTCTCGTCATTTTACGTCGGAATAGCATGTTTTCCACACCCGATTACCGTCCTGGAGGCCAGAATACTGCAGGATAGGTTTTGGCAATAACAGCGATTTTCTGACGAAGGAAGGCTCTGATTTGAATTCTGCTTGCGGCATTCGATCCCTCTCGTCATTTTACGTCGGAATAACATGTTTTCCACACCCGATTACCGTCCTGGAGGCCAGAATACTGGAACATAGGTTTTGGCAATAACAGCGATTTTCTAACGAAGGAAGGCACTGATTTGAATTCTCCTTGCGACATTCGATTCCTCTCATCGTTTTACGTCGGAATAGAACGTTTTCCACACCCGATTACGGTCCTGAAACCCAGAATACTGGGAGATACGTTTTGGATACAGTAGCGATTTTCTGACGTAGGAAGGCTCTGACTTGAATTCTCCTTACGACATTCGATTCCTCTCATCGTTTTACGTCGGAATAGAACGTTTTCCACACCCGATTACGGTCCTGAAACCCAGAATACTGGGAGATACGTTTTGGATACAGGAGCGATTTTCAGACGAAGGAAGGCTCTGATTTGAATTCTGCTTGCGGCATTCGATCCCTCTCGTCATTTTACGTCGGAATAACATGTTTTCCACACCCGATTACCGTCCTGGAGGCCAGAATACTGGAACATAGGTTTTGGCAATAACAGCGATTTTCTAACGAAGGAAGGCACTGATTTGAATTCTCCTTGCGGCATTCGATTCCTCTCATCGTTTTACGTCGGAATAGCACGTTTTCCACACCCGATTACCGTCCTGGAGGCCAGAATACTGGAACATAGGTTTTGGCAATAACAGCGATTTTCTAACGAAGGAAGGCACTGATTTGAATTCTCCTTGCGGCATTCGATCCCTCTCGTCATTTTACGTCGGAATAGCACGGTTTCCACAACCGATTACGGTCCTGGAGGCCAGAATACTGCAGGATAGGTTTTGGCAATAACAGCGATTTTCTGACGAAGGAAGGCTCTGATTTGAATTCTGCTTGCGGCATTCGATCCCTCTCGTCATTTTACGTCGGAATAGCATGTTTTCCACACCCGATTACCGTCCTGGAAGCCAGAATACTGGGAAATAGGTTTTGGCTCTAACAGCGATTTTCAGACGAAGGAAGGCTCTGATTTGAATTCTGAATGCGGCATTCGATCCCTCTCATCATTTTACGTCGGAATAGCATGTTTTCCACACCCGATTACCGTCCTGGAGGCCAGAATACTGGAACATAGGTTTTGGCAATAACAGCGATTTTCTGACGAAGGAAGGCACTGATTTGAATTCTCCTTGCGGCATTCGATCCCTCTCGTCATTTTACGTCGGAATAGCACGTTTTCCACACCCGATTACGGTCCTGAAACCCAGAATACTGGGAGATACGTTTTGGATACAGGAGCGATTTTCTGACGTAGGAAGGCTCTGACTTGAATTCTCCTTACGACATTCGATTCCTCTCATCGTTTTACGTCGGAATAGAACGTTTTCCACACCCGATTACGGTCCTGAAACCCAGAATACTGGGAGATACGTTTTGGATACAGGAGCGATTTTCAGACGAAGGAAGGCTCTGATTTGAATCCTGCTTGCGGCATTCGATCCCTCTTGTCATTTTACGTCAGAATAGCATGTTTTCCACACCCGATTACCGTCCTGGAGGCCAGAATACTGCAGGATAGGTTTTGGCAATAACAGCGATTTTCTAACAAAGGAAGGCACTGATTTGAATTCTCCTTGCGGCATTCGATTCCTCTCATCGTTTTACGTCGGAATAGCACGTTTTCCACACCCGATTACCGTCCTGGAGGCCAGAATACTGGAACATAGGTTTTGGCAATAACAGCGATTTTCTAACGAAGGAAGGCACTGATTTGAATTCTCCTTGCGGCATTCGATCCCTCTCGTCATTTTACGTCGGAACAGCACGGTTTCCGCACGCGATTACGGTCCTGGAGGCCAGAATACTGCAGGATAGGTTTTGGCAATAACAGCGATTTTCTGACGAAGGAAGGCTCTGATTTGAATTCTGCTTGCGGCATTCGATCCCTCTCGTCATTTTACGTCGGAATAACATGTTTTCCACACCCGATTACCGTCCTGGAGGCCAGAATACTGGAACATAGGTTTTGGCAATAACAGCGATTTTCTAACGAAGGAAGGCACTGATTTGAATTCTCCTTGCGGCATTCGATTCCTCTCATCGTTTTACGTCGTAATAGCACGTTTTCCACACCCGATTACGGTCCTGAAACCCAAAATACTAGGAGATACGTTTTGGATACAGGAGCGATTTTCAGACGAAGGAAGGCTCTGATTTGAATTCTGCTTGCGGCATTCGGTCCCTCTCTTCACTTTACGACGGAATAGCATGTTTTCCTCTCCCGATTACGGTCCTGGAGGCCAGAATACTGCAGGATAGGTTTTGGCAATAACAGCGATTTTCTGACGAAGGAAGGCTCTGATTTGAATTCTGCTTGCGGCATTCGATCCCTCTCGTCATTTTACGTCGGAATAGCATGTTTTCCACACCCGATTACGGTCCTGAAACCCAAAATACTAGGAGATACGTTTTGGATACAGGAGCGATTTTCAGACGAAGGAAGGCTCTGATTTGAATTCTGCTTGCAGCATTCGATCCCTCTCTTCACTTTACGACGGAATAGCATGTTTTCCTCTCCCGATTACGGTCCTGGAGGCCAGAATACTGCAGGATAGGTTTTGGCAATAACAGCGATTTTCTGACGAAGGAAGGCTCTGATTTGAATTCTGCTTGCGGCATTCGATCCCTCTCGTCATTTTACGTCGGAATAACATGTTTTCCACACCCGATTACCGTCCTGGAGGCCAGAATACTGGAACATAGGTTTTGGCAATAACAGCGATTTTCTAACGAAGGAAGGCACTGATTTGAATTCTCCTTGCGGCATTCGATCCCTCTCGTCATTTTACGTCGGAATAGCACGGTTTCCGCACGCGATTACGGTCCTGGAGGCCAGAATACTGCAGGATAGGTTTTGGCAATAACAGCGATTTTCTGACGAAGGAAGGCTCTGATTTGAATTCTGCTTGCGGCATTCGATCCCTCTCGTCATTTTACGTCGGAATAGCATGTTTTCTACACCCGATTACCGTCCTGGAGGCCAGAATACTGGAACATAGGTTTTGGCAATAACAGCGATTTTCTAACGAAGGAAGGCACTGATTTGAATTCTCCTTGCGGCATTCGATTCCTCTCATCGTTTTACGTCGTAATAGCAAGTTTTCCACACCCGATTACGGTCCTGAAACCCAAAATACTAGGAGATACGTTTTGGATACAGGAGCGATTTTCAGACGAAGGAAGGCTCTGATTTGAATTCTGCTTGCGGCATTCGGTCCCTCTCTTCACTTTACGACGGAATAGCATGTTTTCCTCTCCCGATTACGGTCCTGGAGGCCAGAATACTGCAGGATAGGTTTTGGCAATAACAGCGATTTTCTGACGAAGGAAGGCTCTGATTTGAATTCTGCTTGCGGCATTCGATCCCTCTCGTCATTTTACGTCGGAATAGCATGTTTTCTACACCCGATTACCGTCCTGGAGGCCAGAATACTGGAACATAGGTTTTGGCAATAACAGCGATTTTCAGACGAAGGAAGGCTCTGATTTGAATTCTGCTTGCGGCATTCGATCCCTCTCGTCATTTTACGTCGGAATAGTATGTTTTCCACACCCGATTACGGTCCTGGAAGCCAGAATACTGGGAGATAGGTTTTGGATACAGGAGCGATTTTCAGACGAAGGAAAGCTCTGATTTGAATTCTGCTTGCAGCATTCGATCCCTCTCGTCATTTTACGTCGGAATAGCACGGTTTCCCCACGCGATTACGATCCTGGGAGCCAGGTTTACTGGAAGATAGGTTTTGGCAGTAACAGCGATTTTCAGACGAAGGAAGGCTCTGATTTGAATTCTGCTTGCGGCATTCGATCCCTCTCGTCATTTTACGTCGGAATAGCACGTTTTCCACACCCGATTACGGTCCTGAAACCCAGAATACTGGGAGATACGTTTTGGATACAGGAGCGATTTTCTGACGTAGGAAGGCTCTGACTTGAATTCTCCTTACGACATTCGATTCCTCTCATCGTTTTACGTCGGAATAGAACGTTTTCCACACCCGATTACGGTCCTGAAACCCAGAATACTGGGAGATACGTTTTGGATACAGGAGCGATTTTCAGACGAAGGAAGGCTCTGATTTGAATCCTGCTTGCGGCATTCGATCCCTCTTGTCATTTTACGTCAGAATAGCATGTTTTCCACACCCGATTACCGTCCTGGAGGCCAGAATACTGCAGGATAGGTTTTGGCAATAACAGCGATTTTCTAACAAAGGAAGGCACTGATTTGAATTCTCCTTGCGGCATTCGATTCCTCTCATCGTTTTACGTCGGAATAGCACGTTTTCCACACCCGATTACCGTCCTGGAGGCCAGAATACTGGAACATAGGTTTTGGCAATAACAGCGATTTTCTAACGAAGGAAGGCACTGATTTGAATTCTCCTTGCGGCATTCGATCCCTCTCGTCATTTTACGTCGGAACAGCACGGTTTCCGCACGCGATTACGGTCCTGGAGGCCAGAATACTGCAGGATAGGTTTTGGCAATAACAGCGATTTTCTGACGAAGGAAGGCTCTGATTTGAATTCTGCTTGCGGCATTCGATCCCTCTCGTCATTTTACGTCGGAATAACATGTTTTCCACACCCGATTACCGTCCTGGAGGCCAGAATACTGGAACATAGGTTTTGGCAATAACAGCGATTTTCTAACGAAGGAAGGCACTGATTTGAATTCTCCTTGCGGCATTCGATTCCTCTCATCGTTTTACGTCGGAATAGCACGTTTTCCACACCCGATTACGGTCCTGAAACCCAAAATACTAGGAGATACGTTTTGGATACAGGAGCGATTTTCAGACGAAGGAAGGCTCTGATTTGAATTCTGCTTGCGGCATTCGGTCCCTCTCTTCACTTTACGACGGAATAGCATGTTTTCCTCTCCCGATTACGGTCCTGGAGGCCAGAATACTGCAGGATAGGTTTTGGCAATAACAGCGATTTTCTGACGAAGGAAGGCTCTGATTTGAATTCTGCTTGCGGCATTCGATCCCTCTCGTCATTTTACGTCGGAATAGCATGTTTTCCACACCCGATTACGGTCCTGAAACCCAAAATACTAGGAGATACGTTTTGGATACAGGAGCGATTTTCAGACGAAGGAAGGCTCTGATTTGAATTCTGCTTGCAGCATTCGATCCCTCTCTTCACTTTACGACGGAATAGCATGTTTTCCTCTCCCGATTACGGTCCTGGAGGCCAGAATACTGCAGGATAGGTTTTGGCAATAACAGCGATTTTCTGACGAAGGAAGGCTCTGATTTGAATTCTGCTTGCGGCATTCGATCCCTCTCGTCATTTTACGTCGGAATAACATGTTTTCCACACCCGATTACCGTCCTGGAGGCCAGAATACTGGAACATAGGTTTTGGCAATAACAGCGATTTTCTAACGAAGGAAGGCACTGATTTGAATTCTCCTTGCGGCATTCGATCCCTCTCGTCATTTTACGTCGGAATAGCACGGTTTCCGCACGCGATTACGGTCCTGGAGGCCAGAATACTGCAGGATAGGTTTTGGCAATAACAGCGATTTTCTGACGAAGGAAGGCTCTGATTTGAATTCTGCTTGCGGCATTCGATCCCTCTCGTCATTTTACGTCGGAATAGCATGTTTTCTACACCCGATTACCGTCCTGGAGGCCAGAATACTGGAACATAGGTTTTGGCAATAACAGCGATTTTCTAACGAAGGAAGGCACTGATTTGAATTCTCCTTGCGGCATTCGATTCCTCTCATCGTTTTACGTCGTAATAGCAAGTTTTCCACACCCGATTACGGTCCTGAAACCCAAAATACTAGGAGATACGTTTTGGATACAGGAGCGATTTTCAGACGAAGGAAGGCTCTGATTTGAATTCTGCTTGCGGCATTCGGTCCCTCTCTTCACTTTACGACGGAATAGCATGTTTTCCTCTCCCGATTACGGTCCTGGAGGCCAGAATACTGCAGGATAGGTTTTGGCAATAACAGCGATTTTCTGACGAAGGAAGGCTCTGATTTGAATTCTGCTTGCGGCATTCGATCCCTCTCGTCATTTTACGTCGGAATAGCATGTTTTCTACACCCGATTACCGTCCTGGAGGCCAGAATACTGGAACATAGGTTTTGGCAATAACAGCGATTTTCAGACGAAGGAAGGCTCTGATTTGAATTCTGCTTGCGGCATTCGATCCCTCTCGTCATTTTACGTCGGAATAGTATGTTTTCCACACCCGATTACGGTCCTGGAAGCCAGAATACTGGGAGATAGGTTTTGGATACAGGAGCGATTTTCAGACGAAGGAAAGCTCTGATTTGAATTCTGCTTGCAGCATTCGATCCCTCTCGTCATTTTACGTCGGAATAGCACGGTTTCCCCACGCGATTACGATCCTGGGAGCCAGGTTTACTGGAAGATAGGTTTTGGCAGTAACAGCGATTTTCAGACGAAGGAAGGCTCTGATTTGAATTCTGCTTGCGGCATTCGATCCCTCTCGTCATTTTACGTCGGAATAGCATGTTTTCCACACCCGATTACCGTCCTGGAAGCCAGAATACTGGGAAATAGGTTTTGGCTCTAACAGCGATTTTCAGACGAAGGAAGGCTCTGATTTGAATTCTGCTTGCGGCATTCGATCGCTCTCGTCATTTTACGTCGGAATAACATGTTTTCCACACCCGATTACCGTCCTGGAGGCCAGAATACTGGGAGATAGGTTTTGGCTCTAACAGCGATTTTCAGACGAAGGAAAGCACTGATTTGAATTCTCCTTGCGGCATTCGATCCCTCTCGTCATTTTACGTCGGAATAGCATGTTTTCCACACCCGATTACCGTCCTGGAGGCCAGAATACTGGGAGATAGGTTTTGGCTCTAACAGCGATTTTCAGACGAAGGAAGGCTCTGATTTGAATTCTGCTTGCGGCATTCGATCCCTCTCGTCATTTTACGTCGGAATAACATGTTTTCCACACCCGATTACCGTCCTGGAGGCCAGAATACTGGAACATAGGTTTTGGCAATAACAGCGATTTTCTAACGAAGGAAGGCACTGATTTGAATTCTCCTTGCGGCATTCGATCCCTCTCGTCATTTTACGTCGGAATAGCACGGTTTCCGCACGCGATTACGGTCCTGGAGGCCAGAATACTGCAGGATAGGTTTTGGCAATAACAGCGATTTTCTGACGAAGGAAGGCTCTGATTTGAATTCTGCTTGCGGCATTCGATCCCTCTCGTCATTTTACGTCGGAATAGCACGGTTTCCCCACGCGATTACGATCCTGGGAGCCAGGTTTACTGGAACATAGGTTTTGGCAATAACAGCGATTATCTAACGAAGGAAGGCACTGATTTGAATTCTCCTTGCGGCATTCGATCCCTCTCGTCATTTTACGTCGGAATAGCATGTTTTGCACACCCGATTACCGTCCTGGAGGCCAGAATACTGGAACATAGGTTTTGGCAATAACAGCGATTTTCTGACGAAGGAAGGCTCTGATTTGAATTCTGCTTGCGGCATTCGATCCCTCTCGTCATTTTACGTCGGAATAACATGTTTTCCACACCCGATTACCGTCCTGGAGGCCAGAATACTGGAACATAGGTTTTGGCAATAACAGCGATTTTCTAACGAAGGAAGGCACTGATTTGAATTCTCCTTGCGGCATTCGATTCCTCTCATCGTTTTACGTCGGAATAGCACGTTTTCCACACCCGATTACCGTCCTGGAGGCCAGAATACTGGAACATAGGTTTTGGCAATAACAGCGATTTTCTAACGAAGGAAGGCACTGATTTGAATTCTCCTTGCGGCATTCGATCCCTCTCGTCATTTTACGTCGGAATAGCACGGTTTCCGCACGCGATTACGGTCCTGGAGGCCAGAATACTGCAGGATAGGTTTTGGCAATAACAGCGATTTTCTGACGAAGGAAGGCTCTGATTTGAATTCTGCTTGCGGCATTCGATCCCTCTCGTCATTTTACGTCGGAATAGCACGGTTTCCGCACGCGATTACGGTCCTGGAGGCCAGAATACTGCAGGATAGGTTTTGGCAATAACAGCGATTTTCTGACGAAGGAAGGCTCTGATTTGAATTCTGCTTGCGGCATTCGATCCCTCTCGTCATTTTACGTCGGAATAGCATGTTTTCTACACCCGATTACCGTCCTGGAGGCCAGAATACTGGAACATAGGTTTTGGCAATAACAGCGATTTTCAGACGAAGGAAGGCTCTGATTTGAATTCTCCTTGCGGCATTCGATCCCTCTCGTCATTTTACGTCGGAATAGTATGTTTTCCACACCCGATTACGGTCCTGGAAGCCAGAATACTGGGAGATAGGTTTTGGATACAGGAGCGATTTTCAGACGAAGGAAGGCTCTGATTTGAATTCTGCTTGCGGCATTCGATCCCTCTCGTCATTTTACGTCGGAATAGCATGTTTTCCACACCCGATTACCGTCCTGGAAGCCAGAAT
The DNA here is from genome assembly GCA_910593735.2 of Ectemnius lituratus. NCBI lineage: Eukaryota > Metazoa > Arthropoda > Insecta > Hymenoptera > Crabronidae > Ectemnius > Ectemnius lituratus. The sequence continues at coordinate 756,611 of OU343044.1, read as the reverse complement.
ACTGGGAAATAGGTTTTGGCTCTAACAGCGATTTTCAGACGAAGGAAGGCTCTGATTTGAATTCTGAATGCGGCATTCGATCCCTCTCATCATTTTACGTCGGAATAGCATGTTTTCCACACCCGATTACCGTCCTGGAGGCCAGAATACTGGAACATAGGTTTTGGCAATAACAGCGATTTTCTAACGAAGGAAGGCACTGATTTGAATTCTCCTTGCGGCATTCGATCCCTCTCGTCATTTTACGTCGGAATAGTATGTTTTCCACACCCGATTACGGTCCTGGACGCCAGAATACTGGGAGATAGGTTTTGGATACAGGAGCGATTTTCTGACGTAGGAAGGCTCTGACTTGAATTCTCCTTACGACATTCGATTCCTCTCATCGTTTTACGTCGGAATAGCACGTTTTCCACACCCGATTACGGTCCTGAAACCCAGAATACTGGGAGATACGTTTTGGATACAGGAGCGATTTTCAGACGAAGGAAGGCTCTGATTTGAATTCTGCTTGCGGCATTCGATCCCTCTCTTCACTTTACGACGGAATAGCATGTTTTCCTCTCCCGATTACGGTCCTGGAGGCCAGAATACTGCAGGATAGGTTTTGGCAATAACAGCGATTTTCTGACGAAGGAAGGCTCTGATTTGAATTCTGCTTGCGGCATTCGATCCCTCTCGTCATTTTACGTCGGAATAGCACGGTTTCCCCACGCGATTACGATCCTGGGAGCCAGGTTTACTGGAACATAGGTTTTGGCAATAACAGCGATTATCTAACGAAGGAAGGCACTGATTTGAATTCTCCTTGCGGCATTCGATCCCTCTCGTCATTTTACGTCGGAATAGCATGTTTTCCACACCCGATTACCGTCCTGGAGGCCAGAATACTGGAACATAGGTTTTGGCAATAACAGCGATTTTCTGACGAAGGAAGGCTCTGATTTGAATTCTGCTTGCGGCATTCGATCCCTCTCGTCATTTTACGTCGGAATAACATGTTTTCCACACCCGATTACCGTCCTGGAGGCCAGAATACTGGAACATAGGTTTTGGCAATAACAGCGATTTTCTAACGAAGGAAGGCACTGATTTGAATTCTCCTTGCGGCATTCGATTCCTCTCATCGTTTTACGTCGGAATAGCACGTTTTCCACACCCGATTACCGTCCTGGAGGCCAGAATACTGGAACATAGGTTTTGGCAATAACAGCGATTTTCTAACGAAGGAAGGCACTGATTTGAATTCTCCTTGCGGCATTCGATCCCTCTCGTCATTTTACGTCGGAATAGCACGGTTTCCGCACGCGATTACGGTCCTGGAGGCCAGAATACTGCAGGATAGGTTTTGGCAATAACAGCGATTTTCTGACGAAGGAAGGCTCTGATTTGAATTCTGCTTGCGGCATTCGATCCCTCTCGTCATTTTACGTCGGAATAGCATGTTTTCCACACCCGATTACCGTCCTGGAAGCCAGAATACTGGGAAATAGGTTTTGGCTCTAACAGCGATTTTCAGACGAAGGAAGGCTCTGATTTGAATTCTGAATGCGGCATTCGATCCCTCTCATCATTTTACGTCGGAATAGCATGTTTTCCACACCCGATTACCGTCCTGGAGGCCAGAATACTGGAACATAGATTTTGGCAATAACAGCGATTTTCTAACGAAGGAAGGCACTGATTTGAATTCTCCTTGCGGCATTCGATTCCTCTCATCGTTTTACGTCGGAATAGCACGTTTTCCACACCCGATTACCGTCCTGGAGGCCAGAATACTGGAACATAGGTTTTGGCAATAACAGCGATTTTCTAACGAAGGAAGGCACTGATTTGAATTCTCCTTGCGGCATTCGATCCCTCTCGTCATTTTACGTCGGAATAGCACGGTTTCCGCACGCGATTACGGTCCTGGAGGCCAGAATACTGCAGGATAGGTTTTGGCAATAACAGCGATTTTCTGACGAAGGAAGGCTCTGATTTGAATTCTGCTTGCGGCATTCGATCCCTCTCGTCATTTTACGTCGGAATAGCATGTTTTCCACACCCGATTACCGTCCTGGAAGCCAGAATACTGGGAAATAGGTTTTGGCTCTAACAGCGATTTTCAGACGAAGGAAGGCTCTGATTTGAATTCTGAATGCGGCATTCGATCCCTCTCATCATTTTACGTCGGAATAGCATGTTTTCCACACCCGATTACCGTCCTGGAGGCCAGAATACTGGAACATAGATTTTGGCAATAACAGCGATTTTCTAACGAAGGAAGGCACTGATTTGAATTCTCCTTGCGGCATTCGATCCCTCTCGTCATTTTACGTCGGAATAGTATGTTTTCCACACCCGATTACGGTCCTGGAAGCCAGAATACTGGGAGATACGTTTTGGATACAGGAGCGATTTTCAGACGAAGGAAGGCTCTGATTTGAATTCTGCTTGCGGCATTCGATCCCTCTCGTCATTTTATGTCGGAATAGCTCGGTTTCCGCACGCGATTACGGTCCTGGAGGCCAGAATACTGGGAGATAGGTTTTGGCTCTAACAACGATTTTCAGACGAAGGAAGGCTCTGATTTGAATTCTGCTTGCGGCATTCGATCCCTCTCTTCACTTTACGACGGAATAGCATGTTTTCCTCTCCCGATTACGGTCCTGGAGGCCAGAATACTGCAGGATAGGTTTTGGCAATAACAGCGATTTTCTGACGAAGGAAGGCACTGATTTGAATTCTGCTTGCGGCATTCGATCCCTCTCGTCATTTTACGTCGGAATAGCACGGATTCCGCACGCGATTACGGTCCTGGAGGCAAGAATACTGGGAGATAGGTTTTGGCAATAACAGCGATTTTCAGACGAAGGAAAGCTCTGATTTGAATTCTGCTTGCGGCATTCGATCCCTCTCGTCATTTTACGTCGGAATAGCACGTTTTCCACACCCGATTACGGTCCTGAAACCCAGAATACTGGGAGATAGGTTTTGGATACAGGAGCGATTTTCAGACGAAGGAAGGCTCTGATTTGAATTCTGCTTGCGGCATTCGATCCCTCTCGTCATTTTACGTCGGAATAGTATGTTTTCCACACCCGATTACGGTCCTGGAAGCCAGAATACTGGGAGATAGGTTTTGGATACAGGAGCGATTTTCTGACGTAGGAAGGCTCTGATTTGAATTCTGCTTGCGGCATTCGATCCCTCTCGTCATTTTACGTCGGAATAGCATGTTTTCCACACCCGATTACCGTTCTGGAGGCCAGAATACTGGAACATAGGTTTTGGCAATAACAGCGATTTTCTAACAAAGGAAGGCACTGATTTGAATTCTCCTTGCGGCATTCGATCCCTCTCGTCATTTTACGTCGGAATAGTATGTTTTCCACACCTGATTACGGTCCTGAAACCCAGAATACTGGGAGATACGTTTTGGCTCTAACAGCGATTTTCAGACGAAGGAAGGCTCTGATTTGAATTCTGCTTGCGGCATTCGATCGCTCTCGTCATTTTACGTCGGAATAACATGTTTTCCACACCCGATTACCGTCCTGGAGGCCAGAATACTGGAACATAGGTTTTGGCAATAACAGCGATTTTCTAACGAAGGAAGGCACTGATTTGAATTCTCCTTGCGGCATTCGATTCCTCTCATCGTTTTACGTCGGAATAGCACGTTTTCCACACCCGATTACGGTCCTGAAACCCAAAATACTAGGAGATACGTTTTGGATACAGGAGCGATTTTCAGACGAAGGAAGGCTCTGATTTGAATTCTGCTTGCGGCATTCGATCCCTCTCGTCATTTTACGTCGGAATAGCACGGTTTCCCCACGCGATTACGATCCTGGGAGCCAGGTTTACTGGAAGATAGGTTTTGGCAGTAACAGCGATTTTCAGACGAAGGAAGGCTCTGATTTGAATTCTGCTTGCGGCATTCGACCCCTCTCGTCATTTTACGTCGGAATAGCACGTTTTCCACACCCGATTACTGTCCTTTAGGCCAGAATACTGGAAGATAGGTTTTGGCAATAACAGCGATTATCTAACGAAGGAAGGCACTGATTTGAATTCTCCTTGCGGCATTCGATCCCTCTCGTCATTTTACGTCGGAATAGCATGTTTTCCACACCCGATTACCGTCCTGGAGGCCAGAATACTGGAACATAGGTTTTGGCAATAACAGCGATTTTCTAACGAAGGAAGGCACTGATTTGAATTCTCCTTGCGGCATTCGATCCCTCTCGTCATTTTACGTCGGAATAGCATGTTTTCCACACCCGATTACCGTCCTGGAAGCCAGAATACTGGGAGATAGGTTTTGGATACGGGAGCGATTTTCTAACGTAGGAAGGCTCTGACTTGAATTCTCCTTACGACATTCGATCCCTCTCGTCATTTTACGTCGGAATAGCTCGGTTTCCGCACGCGATTACGGTCCTGGAGGCCAGAATACTGGAACATAGGTTTTGGCTCTAACAGCGATTTTCAGACGAAGGAAGGCTCTGATTTGAATTCTGCTTACGGCATTCGATCCCTCTCATCATTTTACGTCGGAATAGCATGTTTTCCACACCCGATTACCGTCCTGGAGGCCAGAATACTGGAACATAGGTTTTGGCAATAACAGCGATTTTCTAACGAAGGAAGGCACTGATTTGAATTCTCCTTGCGGCATTCGATCCCTCTCGTCATTTTACGTCGGAATAGTATGTTTTCCACACCCGATTACGGTCCTGGAAGCCAGAATACTGGGAGATAGGTTTTGGATACAGGAGCGATTTTCTGACGTAGGAAGGCTCTGACTTGAATTCTCCTTACGACATTCGATTCCTCTCATCATTTTACGTCGGAATAGCACGTTTTCCACACCCGATTACGGTCCTGAAACCCAGAATACTGGGAGATACGTTTTGGATACAGGAGCGATTTTCAGACGAAGGAAGGCTCTGATTTGAATTCTGCTTGCGGCATTCGATCCCTCTCGTCATTTTACGTCGGAATAGCATGTTTTCCACACCCGATTACCGTCCTGGAGGCCAGAATACTGGAACATAGGTTTTGGCAATAACAGCGATTTTCTAACGAAGGAAGGCTCTGATTTGAATTCTGCTTGCGGCATTCGATCCCTCTCGTCATTTTACGTCGGAATAGCATGTTTTCCACACCCGATTACCGTCCTGGAAGCCAGAATACTGGGAAATAGGTTTTGGCTCTAACAGCGATTTTCAGACGAAGGAAGGCTCTGATTTGAATTCTGAATGCGGCATTCGATCCCTCTCATCATTTTACGTCGGAATAGCATGTTTTCCACACCCGATTACCGTCCTGGAGGCCAGAATACTGGAACATAGGTTTTGGCAATAACAGCGATTTTCTAACGAAGGAAGGCACTGATTTGAATTCTCCTTGCGGCATTCGATCCCTCTCGTCATTTTACGTCGGAATAGTATGTTTTCCACACCCGATTACGGTCCTGGAAGCCAGAATACTGGGAGATAGGTTTTGGATACAGGAGCGATTTTCTGACGTAGGAAGGCTCTGACTTGAATTCTCCTTACGACATTCGATTCCTCTCATCATGTTACGTCGGAATAGCACGTTTTCCACACCCGATTACGGTCCTGAAACCCAGAATACTGGGAGATACGTTTTGGATACAGGAGCGATTTTCAGACGAAGGAAGGCTCTGATTTGAATTCTGCTTGCGGCATTCGATCCCTCTCTTCACTTTACGACGGAATAGCATGTTTTCCTCTCCCGATTACGGTCCTGGAGGCCAGAATACTGCAGGATAGGTTTTGGCAATAACAGCGATTTTCTGACGAAGGAAGGCTCTGATTTGAATTCTGCTTGCGGCATTCGATCCCTCTCGTCATTTTACGTCGGAATAGCACGGTTTCCCCACGCGATTACGATCCTGGGAGCCAGGTTTACTGGAAGATAGGTTTTGGCAGTAACAGCGATTTTCAGACGAAGGAAGGCTCTGATTTGAATTCTGCTTGCGGCATTCGACCCCTCTCGTCATTTTACGTCGGAATAGCACGTTTTCCACACCCGATTACTGTCCTTTAGGCCAGAATACTGGAAGATAGGTTTTGGCAATAACAGCGATTATCTAACGAAGGAAGGCACTGATTTGAATTCTCCTTGCGGCATTCGATCCCTCTCGTCATTTTACGTCGGAATAGCATGTTTTGCACACCCGATTACCGTCCTGGAGGCCAGAATACTGGAACATAGGTTTTGGCAATAACAGCGATTTTCTAACGAAGGAAGGCACTGATTTGAATTCTCCTTGCGGCATTCGATCCCTCTCGTCATTTTACGTCGGAATAGCATGTTTTCCACACCCGATTACCGTCCTGGAAGCCAGAATACTGGGAGATAGGTTTTGGATACGGGAGCGATTTTCTAACGTAGGAAGGCTCTGACTTGAATTCTCCTTACGACATTCGATCCCTCTCGTCATTTTACGTCGGAATAGCTCGGTTTCCGCACGCGATTACGGTCCTGGAGGCCAGAATACTGGGAGATAGGTTTTGGCTCTAACAGCGATTTTCAGACGAAGGAAGGCTCTGATTTGAATTCTGCTTGCGGCATTCGATCCCTCTCTTCACTTTACGTCGGAATAGCATGTTTTCCTCTCCCGATTACGGTCCTGGAGGCCAGAATACTGTAAGATACGTTTTGGCAGTAACAGCGATTTTCTGACGAAGGAAGGCTCTGATTTGAATTCTGCTTGCGGCATTCGATCCCTCTCGTCATTTTACGTCGGAATAGCATGTTTTCCACACCCGATTACGGTCCTGGAGGCCAGAATACTGGAAGATAGGTTTTGGCAATAACAGCGATTTTCTAACGAAGGAAGGCACTGATTTGAATTCTCCTTGCGGCATTCGATCCCTCTCGTCATTTTACGTCGGAATAGCATGTTTTCCACACCCGATTACCGTCCTGGAAGCCAGAATACTGGGAGATAGGTTTTGGCTCTAACAGCGATTTTCAGACGAAGGAAGGCTCCGATTTGAATTCTGCTTGCGGCATTCGATCCCTCTCTTCATTTTACGTCGGAATAGCATGTTTTCCACACCCGATTACCGTCCTGGAGGCCAGAATACTGGAACATAGGTTTTGGCAATAACAGCGATTTTCTAACGAAGGAAGGCACTGATTTGAATTCTCCTTGCGGCATTCGATCCCTCTCGTCATTTTACGTCGGAATAGTATGTTTTCCACACCCGATTACGGTCCTGGAAGCCAGAATACTGGGAGATAGGTTTTGGATACAGGAGCGATTTTCTGACGTAGGAAGGCTCTGACTTGAATTCTCCTTACGACATTCGATTCCTCTCATCGTTTTACGTCGGAATAGCACGTTTTCCACACCCGATTACGGTCCTGAAACCCAGAATACTGGGAGATACGTTTTGGATCCAGGAGCGATTTTCAGACGAAGGAAGGCTCTGATTTGAATTCTGCTTGCGGCATTCGATCCCTCTCGTCATTTTATGTCGGAATAGCTCGGTTTCCGCACGCGATTACGGTCCTGGAGGCCAGAATACTGGGAGATAGGTTTTGGCTCTAACAACGATTTTCAGACGAAGGAAGGCTCTGATTTGAATTCTGCTTGCGGCATTCGATCCCTCTCTTCACTTTACGACGGAATAGCATGTTTTCCTCTCCCGATTACGGTCCTGGAGGCCAGAATACTGCAGGATAGGTTTTGGCAATAACAGCGATTTTCTGACGAAGGAAGGCACTGATTTGAATTCTGCTTGCGGCATTCGATCCCTCTCGTCATTTTACGTCGGAATAGCACGGATTCCGCACGCGATTACGGTCCTGGAGGCAAGAATACTGGGAGATAGGTTTTGGCAATAACAGCGATTTTCAGACGAAGGAAAGCTCTGATTTGAATTCTGCTTGCGGCATTCGATCCCTCTCGTCATTTTACGTCGGAATAGCACGTTTTCCACACCCGATTACGGTCCTGAAACCCAGAATACTGGGAGATAGGTTTTGGATACAGGAGCGATTTTCAGACGAAGGAAGGCTCTGATTTGAATTCTGCTTGCGGCATTCGATCCCTCTCGTCATTTTACGTCGGAATAGTATGTTTTCCACACCCGATTACGGTCCTGGAAGCCAGAATACTGGGAGATAGGTTTTGGATACAGGAGCGATTTTCTGACGTAGGAAGGCTCTGATTTGAATTCTGCTTGCGGCATTCGATCCCTCTCGTCATTTTACGTCGGAATAGCATGTTTTCCACACCCGATTACCGTTCTGGAGGCCAGAATACTGGAACATAGGTTTTGGCAATAACAGCGATTTTCTAACAAAGGAAGGCACTGATTTGAATTCTCCTTGCGGCATTCGATCCCTCTCGTCATTTTACGTCGGAATAGTATGTTTTCCACACCTGATTACGGTCCTGAAACCCAGAATACTGGGAGATACGTTTTGGCTCTAACAGCGATTTTCAGACGAAGGAAGGCTCTGATTTGAATTCTGCTTGCGGCATTCGATCGCTCTCGTCATTTTACGTCGGAATAACATGTTTTCCACACCCGATTACCGTCCTGGAGGCCAGAATACTGGAACATAGGTTTTGGCAATAACAGCGATTTTCTAACGAAGGAAGGCACTGATTTGAATTCTCCTTGCGGCATTCGATTCCTCTCATCGTTTTACGTCGGAATAGCACGTTTTCCACACCCGATTACGGTCCTGAAACCCAAAATACTAGGAGATACGTTTTGGATACAGGAGCGATTTTCAGACGAAGGAAGGCTCTGATTTGAATTCTGCTTGCGGCATTCGATCCCTCTCGTCATTTTACGTCGGAATAGCACGGTTTCCCCACGCGATTACGATCCTGGGAGCCAGGTTTACTGGAAGATAGGTTTTGGCAGTAACAGCGATTTTCAGACGAAGGAAGGCTCTGATTTGAATTCTGCTTGCGGCATTCGACCCCTCTCGTCATTTTACGTCGGAATAGCACGTTTTCCACACCCGATTACTGTCCTTTAGGCCAGAATACTGGAAGATAGGTTTTGGCAATAACAGCGATTATCTAACGAAGGAAGGCACTGATTTGAATTCTCCTTGCGGCATTCGATCCCTCTCGTCATTTTACGTCGGAATAGCATGTTTTGCACACCCGATTACCGTCCTGGAGGCCAGAATACTGGAACATAGGTTTTGGCAATAACAGCGATTTTCTAACGAAGGAAGGCACTGATTTGAATTCTCCTTGCGGCATTCGATCCCTCTCGTCATTTTACGTCGGAATAGCATGTTTTCCACACCCGATTACCGTCCTGGAAGCCAGAATACTGGGAGATAGGTTTTGGATACGGGAGCGATTTTCTAACGTAGGAAGGCTCTGACTTGAATTCTCCTTACGACATTCGATCCCTCTCGTCATTTTACGTCGGAATAGCTCGGTTTCCGCACGCGATTACGGTCCTGGAGGCCAGAATACTGGGAGATAGGTTTTGGCTCTAACAGCGATTTTCAGACGAAGGAAGGCTCTGATTTGAATTCTGCTTACGGCATTCGATCCCTCTCATCATTTTACGTCGGAATAGCATGTTTTCCACACCCGATTACCGTCCTGGAGGCCAGAATACTGGAACATAGGTTTTGGCAATAACAGCGATTTTCTAACGAAGGAAGGCACTGATTTGAATTCTCCTTGCGGCATTCGATCCCTCTCGTCATTTTACGTCGGAATAGCACGTTTTCCACACCCGATTACGGTCCTGGAAGCCAGAATACTGGGAGATAGGTTTTGGATACAGGAGCGATTTTCTGACGTAGGAAGGCTCTGACTTGAATTCTCCTTACGACATTCGATTCCTCTCATCATTTTACGTCGGAATAGCACGTTTTCCACACCCGATTACGGTCCTGAAACCCAGAATACTGGGAGATACGTTTTGGATACAGGAGCGATTTTCAGACGAAGGAAGGCTCTGATTTGAATTCTGCTTGCGGCATTCGATCCCTCTCGTCATTTTACGTCGGAATAGCATGTTTTCCACACCCGATTACCGTCCTGGAGGCCAGAATACTGGAACATAGGTTTTGGCAATAACAGCGATTTTCTAACGAAGGAAGGCTCTGATTTGAATTCTGCTTGCGGCATTCGATCCCTCTCGTCATTTTACGTCGGAATAGCATGTTTTCCACACCCGATTACCGTCCTGGAAGCCAGAATACTGGGAGATAGGTTTTGGCTCTAACAGCGATTTTCAGACGAAGGAAGGCTCTGATTTGAATTCTGAATGCGGCATTCGATCCCTCTCATCATTTTACGTCGGAATAGCATGTTTTCCACACCCGATTACCGTCCTGGAGGCCAGAATACTGGAACATAGGTTTTGGCAATAACAGCGATTTTCTAACGAAGGAAGGCACTGATTTGAATTCTCCTTGCGGCATTCGATCCCTCTCGTCATTTTACGTCGGAATAGTATGTTTTCCACACCCGATTACGGTCCTGGAGGCAAGAATACTGGGAGATAGGTTTTGGATACAGGAGCGATTTTCTGACGTAGGAAGGCTCTGACTTGAATTCTCCTTACGACATTCGATTCCTCTCATCATGTTACGTCGGAATAGCACGTTTTCCACACCCGATTACGGTCCTGAAACCCAGAATACTGGGAGATACGTTTTGGATACAGGAGCGATTTTCAGACGAAGGAAGGCTCTGATTTGAATTCTGCTTGCGGCATTCGATCCCTCTCTTCACTTTACGACGGAATAGCATGTTTTCCTCTCCCGATTACGGTCCTGGAGGCCAGAATACTGCAGGATAGGTTTTGGCAATAACAGCGATTTTCTGACGAAGGAAGGCTCTGATTTGAATTCTGCTTGCGGCATTCGATCCCTCTCGTCATTTTACGTCGGAATAGCACGGTTTCCCCACGCGATTACGATCCTGGGAGCCAGGTTTACTGGAAGATAGGTTTTGGCAGTAACAGCGATTTTCAGACGAAGGAAGGCTCTGATTTGAATTCTGCTTGCGGCATTCGACCCCTCTCGTCATTTTACGTCGGAATAGCACGTTTTCCACACCCGATTACTGTCCTTTAGGCCAGAATACTGGAAGATAGGTTTTGGCAATAACAGCGATTATCTAACGAAGGAAGGCACTGATTTGAATTCTCCTTGCGGCATTCGATCCCTCTCGTCATTTTACGTCGGAATAGCATGTTTTGCACACCCGATTACCGTCCTGGAGGCCAGAATACTGGAACATAGGTTTTGGCAATAACAGCGATTTTCTAACGAAGGAAGGCACTGATTTGAATTCTCCTTGCGGCATTCGATCCCTCTCGTCATTTTACGTCGGAATAGCATGTTTTCCACACCCGATTACCGTCCTGGAAGCCAGAATACTGGGAGATAGGTTTTGGATACGGGAGCGATTTTCTAACGTAGGAAGGCTCTGACTTGAATTCTCCTTACGACATTCGATCCCTCTCGTCATTTTACGTCGGAATAGCTCGGTTTCCGCACGCGATTACGGTCCTGGAGGCCAGAATACTGGGAGATAGGTTTTGGCTCTAACAGCGATTTTCAGACGAAGGAAGGCTCTGATTTGAATTCTGCTTGCGGCATTCGATCCCTCTCTTCACTTTACGTCGGAATAGCATGTTTTCCTCTCCCGATTACGGTCCTGGAGTCCAGAATACTGTAAGATACGTTTTGGCAGTAACAGCGATTTTCTGACGAAGGAAGGCTCTGATTTGAATTCTGCTTGCGGCATTCGATCCCTCTCGTCATTTTACGTCGGAATAGCATGTTTTCCACACCCGATTACGGTCCTGGAGGCCAGAATACTGGAAGATAGGTTTTGGCAATAACAGCGATTTTCTAACGAAGGAAGGCACTGATTTGAATTCTCCTTGCGGCATTCGATCCCTCTCGTCATTTTACGTCGGAATAGCATGTTTTCCACACCCGATTACCGTCCTGGAAGCCAGAATACTGGGAGATAGGTTTTGGCTCTAACAGCGATTTTCAGACGAAGGAAGGCCCTGATTTGAATTCTGCTTACGGCATTCGATCCCTCTCATCATTTTACGTCGGAATAGCATGTTTTCCACACCCGATTACCGTCCTGGAGGCCAGAATACTGGAACATAGGTTTTGGCAATAACAGCGATTTTCTAACGAAGGAAGGCACTGATTTGAATTCTCCTTGCGGCATTCGATCCCTCTCGTCATTTTACGTCGGAATAGCACGTTTTCCACACCCGATTACGGTCCTGGAAGCCAGAATACTGGGAGATAGGTTTTGGATACAGGAGCGATTTTCTGACGTAGGAAGGCTCTGACTTGAATTCTCCTTACGACATTCGATTCCTCTCGTCATTTTACGTCGGAATAGCACGTTTTCCACACCCGATTACGGTCCTGGAACCCAGAATACTGGGAGATACGTTTTGGATACAGGAGCGATTTTCAGACGAAGGAAGGCTCTGATTTGAATTCTGCTTGCGGCATTCGATCCCTCTCGTCATTTTACGTCGGAATAGCTCGGTTTCCGCACGCGATTACGGTCCTGGAGGCCAGAATACTGGGAGATAGGTTTTGGCTCTAACAGCGATTTTCAGACGAAGGAAGGCTCTGATTTGAATTCTGCTTGCGGCATTCGATCCCTCTCGTCATTTTACGTCGGAATAGCATGTTTTCCTCTCCCGATTACGGTCCTGGAGGCCAGAATACTGCAGGATAGGTTTTGGCAATAACAGCGATTTTCTGACGAAGGAAGGCTCTGATTTGAATTCTGCTTGCGGCATTCGATCCCTCTCGTCATTTTACGTCGGAATAGCACGTTTTCCACACCCGATTACTGTCCTTTAGGCCAGAATACTGGAAGATAGGTTTTGGCAATAACAGCGATTATCTAACGAAGGAAGGCACTGATTTGAATTCTCCTTGCGGCATTCGATCCCTCTCGTCATTTTACGTCGGAATAGCATGTTTTGCACACCCGATTACCGTCCTGGAGGCCAGAATACTGGAACATAGGTTTTGGCAATAACAGCGATTTTCTAACGAAGGAAGGCACTGATTTGAATTCTCCTTGCGGCATTCGATCCCTCTCGTCATTTTACGTCGGAATAGCATGTTTTCCACACCCGATTACCGTCCTGGAAGCCAGAATACTGGGAGATAGGTTTTGGATACAGGAGCGATTTTCTGACGTAGGAAGGCTCTGACTTGAATTCTCCTTACGACATTCGATTCCTCTCATCGTTTTACGTCGGAATAGCACGTTTTCCACACCCGATTACGGTCCTGGAGGCCAGAATACTGCAGGATAGGTTTTGGCAATAACAGCGATTTTCTGACGAAGGAAGGCTCTGATTTGAATTCTGCTTGCGGCATTCGATCCCTCTCGTCATTTTACGTCGGAATAGCACGGTTTCCCCACGCGATTACGATCCTGGGAGCCAGGTTTACTGGAACATAGGTTTTGGCAGTAACAGCGATTTTCAGACGAAGGAAGGCTCTGATTTGAATTCTGCTTGCGGCATTCGACCCCTCTCGTCATTTTACGTCGGAATAGCACGTTTTCCACACCCGATTACTGTCCTTTAGGCCAGAATACTGGAAGATAGGTTTTGGCAATAACAGCGATTATCTAACGAAGGAAGGCACTGATTTGAATTCTCCTTGCGGCATTCGATCCCTCTCGTCATTTTACGTCGGAATAGCATGTTTTGCACACCCGATTACCGTCCTGGAGGCCAGAATACTGGAACATAGGTTTTGGCAATAACAGCGATTTTCTAACGAAGGAAGGCACTGATTTGAATTCTCCTTGCGGCATTCGATCCCTCTCGTCATTTTACGTCGGAATAGCATGTTTTCCACACCCGATTACCGTCCTGGAAGCCAGAATACTGGGAGATAGGTTTTGGATACGGGAGCGATTTTCTAACGTAGGAAGGCTCTGACTTGAATTCTCCTTACGACATTCGATCCCTCTCGTCATTTTACGTCGGAATAGCTCGGTTTCCGCACGCGATTACGGTCCTGGAGGCCAGAATACTGGGAGATAGGTTTTGGCTCTAACAGCGATTTTCAGACGAAGGAAGGCTCTGATTTGAATTCTGCTTGCGGCATTCGATCCCTCTCTTCACTTTACGTCGGAATAGCATGTTTTCCTCTCCCGATTACGGTCCTGGAGGCCAGAATACTGTAAGATACGTTTTGGCAGTAACAGCGATTTTCTGACGAAGGAAGGCTCTGATTTGAATTCTGCTTGCGGCATTCGATCCCTCTCGTCATTTTACGTCGGAATAGCATGTTTTCCACACCCGATTACGGTCCTGGAGGCCAGAATACTGGAAGATAGGTTTTGGCAATAACAGCGATTTTCTAACGAAGGAAGGCACTGATTTGAATTCTCCTTGCGGCATTCGATCCCTCTCGTCATTTTACGTCGGAATAGCATGTTTTCCACACCCGATTACCGTCCTGGAAGCCAGAATACTGGGAGATAGGTTTTGGCTCTAACAGCGATTTTCAGACGAAGGAAGGCTCTGATTTGAATTCTGCTTGCGGCATTCGATCCCTCTCATCATTTTACGTCGGAATAGCATGTTTTCCACACCCGATTACCGTCCTGGAGGCCAGAATACTGGAACATAGGTTTTGGCAATAACAGCGATTTTCTAACGAAGGAAGGCACTGATTTGAATTCTCCTTGCGGCATTCGATCCCTCTCGTCATTTTACGTCGGAATAGTATGTTTTCCACACCCGATTACGGTCCTGGAAGCCAGAATACTGGGAGATAGGTTTTGGATACAGGAGCGATTTTCTGACGTAGGAAGGCTCTGACTTGAATTCTCCTTACGACATTCGATTCCTCTCATCATGTTACGTCGGAATAGCACGTTTTCCACACCCGATTACGGTCCTGGAACCCAGAATACTGGGAGATACGTTTTGGATCCAGGAGCGATTTTCAGACGAAGGAAGGCTCTGATTTGAATTCTGCTTGCGGCATTCGATCCCTCTCGTCATTTTACGTCGGAATAGCTCGGTTTCCGCACGCGATTACGGTCCTGGAGGCCAGAATACTGGGAGATAGGTTTTGGCTCTAACAGCGATTTTCAGACGAAGGAAGGCTCTGATTTGAATTCTGCTTGCGGCATTCGATCCCTCTCGTCATTTTACGTCGGAATAGCATGTTTTCCTCTCCCGATTACGGTCCTGGAGGCCAGAATACTGCAGGATAGGTTTTGGCAATAACAGCGATTTTCTGACGAAGGAAGGCTCTGATTTGAATTCTGCTTGCGGCATTCGATCCCTCTCGTCATTTTACGTCGGAATAGCACGTTTTCCACACCCGATTACTGTCCTTTAGGCCAGAATACTGGAAGATAGGTTTTGGCAATAACAGCGATTATCTAACGAAGGAAGGCACTGATTTGAATTCTCCTTGCGGCATTCGATCCCTCTCGTCATTTTACGTCGGAATAGCATGTTTTGCACACCCGATTACCGTCCTGGAGGCCAGAATACTGGAACATAGGTTTTGGCAATAACAGCGATTTTCTAACGAAGGAAGGCACTGATTTGAATTCTCCTTGCGGCATTCGATCCCTCTCGTCATTTTACGTCGGAATAGCATGTTTTCCACACCCGATTACCGTCCTGGAAGCCAGAATACTGGGAGATAGGTTTTGGATACAGGAGCGATTTTCTGACGTAGGAAGGCTCTGACTTGAATTCTCCTTACGACATTCGATTCCTCTCATCGTTTTACGTCGGAATAGCACGTTTTCCACACCCGATTACGGTCCTGAAACCCAGAATACTGGGAGATACGTTTTGGATCCAGGAGCGATTTTCAGACGAAGGAAGGCTCTGATTTGAATTCTGCTTGCGGCATTCGATCCCTCTCGTCATTTTACGTCGGAATAGCTCGGTTTCCGCACGCGATTACGGTCCTGGAGGCCAGAATACTGGGAGATAGGTTTTGGCTCTAACAGCGATTTTCAGACGAAGGAAGGCTCTGATTTGAATTCTGCTTGCGGCATTCGATCCCTCTCGTCATTTTACGTCGGAATAGCATGTTTTCCTCTCCCGATTACGGTCCTGGAGGCCAGAATACTGCAGGATAGGTTTTGGCAATAACAGCGATTTTCTGACGAAGGAAGGCTCTGATTTGAATTCTGCTTGCGGCATTCGATCCCTCTCGTCATTTTACGTCGGAATAGCACGTTTTCCACACCCGATTACTGTCCTTTAGGCCAGAATACTGGAAGATAGGTTTTGGCAATAACAGCGATTATCTAACGAAGGAAGGCACTGATTTGAATTCTCCTTGCGGCATTCGATCCCTCTCGTCATTTTACGTCGGAATAGCATGTTTTGCACACCCGATTACCGTCCTGGAGGCCAGAATACTGGAACATAGGTTTTGGCAATAACAGCGATTTTCTAACGAAGGAAGGCACTGATTTGAATTCTCCTTGCGGCATTCGATCCCTCTCGTCATTTTACGTCGGAATAGCATGTTTTCCACACCCGATTACCGTCCTGGAAGCCAGAATACTGGGAGATAGGTTTTGGATACGGGAGCGATTTTCTAACGTAGGAAGGCTCTGACTTGAATTCTCCTTACGACATTCGATCCCTCTCGTCATTTTACGTCGGAATAGCTCGGTTTCCGCACGCGATTACGGTCCTGGAGGCCAGAATACTGGAACATAGGTTTTGGCTCTAACAGCGATTTTCAGACGAAGGAAGGCTCTGATTTGAATTCTGCTTGCGGCATTCGATCCCTCTCTTCACTTTACGTCGGAATAGCATGTTTTCCTCTCCCGATTACGGTCCTGGAGTCCAGAATACTGCAGG
This sequence comes from Ectemnius lituratus, assembly GCA_910593735.2. Classification (NCBI taxonomy): domain Eukaryota; kingdom Metazoa; phylum Arthropoda; class Insecta; order Hymenoptera; family Crabronidae; genus Ectemnius; species Ectemnius lituratus. The sequence goes on along the minus strand of OU343044.1, from coordinate 739,725 downwards.
ATATGTTTTGGCAATAACAGCGATTTTCTGACGAAGGAAGGCTCTGATTTGAATTCTGCTTGCGGCATTCGATCCCTCTCGTCATTTTACGTCGGAATAGCATGTTTTCCACACCCGATTACCGTCCTGGAGGCCAGAATACTGGAAGATAGGTTTTGGCAATAACAGCGATTTTCTAACGAAGGAAGGCACTGATTTGAATTCTCCTTGCGGCATTCGATCCCTCTCGTCATTTTACGTCGGAATAGCATGTTTTCCACACCCGATTACCGTCCTGGAAGCCAGAATACTGGGAGATAGGTTTTGGCTCTAACAGCGATTTTCAGACGAAGGAAGGCCCTGATTTGAATTCTGCTTGCGGCATTCGATCCCTCTCATCATTTTACGTCGGAATAGCATGTTTTCCACACCCGATTACCGTCCTGGAGGCCAGAATACTGGAACATAGGTTTTGGCAATAACAGCGATTTTCTAACGAAGGAAGGCACTGATTTGAATTCTCCTTGCGGCATTCGATCCCTCTCGTCATTTTACGTCGGAATAGCACGTTTTCCACACCCGATTACGGTCCTGGAAGCCAGAATACTGGGAGATAGGTTTTGGATACAGGAGCGATTTTCTGACGTAGGAAGGCTCTGACTTGAATTCTCCTTACGACATTCGATTCCTCTCATCATGTTACGTCGGAATAGCACGTTTTCCACACCCGATTACGGTCCTGGAACCCAGAATACTGGGAGATACGTTTTGGATACAGGAGCGATTTTCAGACGAAGGAAGGCTCTGATTTGAATTCTGCTTGCGGCATTCGATCCCTCTCGTCATTTTACGTCGGAATAGCTCGGTTTCCGCACGCGATTACGGTCCTGGAGGCCAGAATACTGGGAGATAGGTTTTGGCTCTAACAGCGATTTTCAGACGAAGGAAGGCTCTGATTTGAATTCTGCTTGCGGCATTCGATCCCTCTCGTCATTTTACGTCGGAATAGCATGTTTTCCACACCCGATTACCGTCCTGGAGGCCAGAATACTGGAACATAGGTTTTGGCAATAACAGCGATTTTCTAACGAAGGAAGGCACTGATTTGAATTCTCCTTGCGGCATTCGATCCCTCTCGTCATTTTACGTCGGAATAGCTCGGTTTCCGCACGCGATTACGGTCCTGGAGGCCAGAATACTGGGAGATAGGTTTTGGCTCTAACAACGATTTTCAGACGAAGGAAGGCTCTGATTTGAATTCTGCTTGCGGCATTCGATCCCTCTCGTCATTTTACGTCGGAATAACATGTTTTCCACACCCGATTACCGTCCTGGAGGCCAGAATACTGGAACATAGGTTTTGGCAATAACAGCGATTTTCTAACGAAGGAAGGCACTGATTTGAATTCTCCTTGCGGCATTCGATCCCTCTCGTCATTTTACGTCGGAATAGTATGTTTTCCACACCTGATTACGGTCCTGAAACCCAGAATACTGGGAGATACGTTTTGGATACAGGAGCGATTTTCAGACGAAGGAAGGCTCTGATTTGAATTCTGCTTCCGGCATTCGATCCCTCTCGTCATTTTACTTCGGAATAGCTCGGTTTCCGCACGCGATTACGGTCCTGGAGGCCAGAATACTGGGAGATAGGTTTTGGCTCTAACAACGATTTTCAGACGAAGGAAGGCTCTGATTTGAATTCTGCTTGCGGCATTCGATTCCTCTCTTCACTTTACGACGGAATAGCATGTTTTCCTCTCCCGATTACGGTCCTGGAGGCCAGAATACTGCAGGATAGGTTTTGGCAATAACAGCGATTTTCTGACGAAGGAAGGCACCGATTTGAATTCTGCTTGCGGCATTCGATCCCTCTCTTCACTTTACGACGGAATAGCATGTTTTCCTCTCCCGATTACGGTCCTGGAGGCCAGAATACTGCAGGATAGGTTTTGGCAATAACAGCGATTTTCTGACGAAGGAAGGCTCTGATTTGAATTCTGCTTGCGGCATTCGATCCCTCTCGTCATTTTACGTCGGAATAACATGTTTTCCACGCCCGATTACCGTCCTGGAGGCCAGAATACTGGAACATAGGTTTTGGCAATAACAGCGATTGTCTAACGAAGGAAGGCACTGATTTGAATTCTCCTTGCGGCATTCGATCCCTCTCGTCATTTTACGTCGGAATAGCACGGTTTCCGCACGCGATTACGGTCCTGGAGTCCAGAATACTGCAGGATATGTTTTGGCAATAACAGCGATTTTCTGACGAAGGAAGGCTCTGATTTGAATTCTGCTTGCGGCATTCGATCCCTCTCGTCATTTTACGTCGGAATAGCATGTTTTCCACACCCGATTATCGTCCTGGAGGCCAGAATACTGGAAGATAGGTTTTGGCAATAACAGCGATTTTCTAACGAAGGAAGGCACTGATTTGAATTCTCCTTGCGGCATTCGATCCCTCTCGTCATTTTACGTCGGAATAGCATGTTTTCCACACCCGATTACCGTCCTGGCAGCCAGAATACTGGGAGATAGGTTTTGGCTCTAACAGCGATTTTCAGACGAAGGAAGGCTCTGATTTGAATTCTGCTTACGGCATTCGATCCCTCTCATCATTTTACGTCGGAATAGCATGTTTTCCACACCCGATTACCGTCCTGGAGGCCAGAATACTGGAACATAGGTTTTGGCAATAACAGCGATTTTCTAACGAAGGAAGGCACTGATTTGAATTCTCCTTGCGGCATTCGATCCCTCTCGTCATTTTACGTCGGAATAGTATGTTTTCCACACCCGATTACGGTCCTGGAAGCCAGAATACTGGGAGATAGGTTTTGGATACAGGAGCGATTTTCTGACGTAGGAAGGCTCTGACTTGAATTCTCCTTACGACATTCGATTCCTCTCATCGTTTTACGTCGGAATAGCACGTTTTCCACACCCGATTACGGTCCTGAAACCCAGAATACTGGGAGATACGTTTTGGATCCAGGAGCGATTTTCAGACGAAGGAAGGCTCTGATTTGAATTCTGCTTGCGGCATTCGATCCCTCTCGTCATTTTACGTCGGAATAGCTCGGTTTCCGCACGCGATTACGGTCCTGGAGGCCAGAATACTGGGAGATAGGTTTTGGCTCTAACAGCGATTTTCAGACGAAGGAAGGCTCTGATTTGAATTCTGCTTGCGGCATTCGATCCCTCTCGTCATTTTACGTCGGAATAGCATGTTTTCCACACCCGATTACCGTCCTGGAGGCCAGAATACTGGAACATAGGTTTTGGCAATAACAGCGATTTTCTAACGAAGGAAGGCACTGATTTGAATTCTCCTTGCGGCATTCGATCCCTCTCGTCATTTTACGTCGGAATAGCTCGGTTTCCGCACGCGATTACGGTCCTGGAGGCCAGAATACTGGGAGATAGGTTTTGGCTCTAACAACGATTTTCAGACGAAGGAAGGCTCTGATTTGAATTCTGCTTGCGGCATTCGATCCCTCTCGTCATTTTACGTCGGAATAACATGTTTTCCACACCCGATTACCGTCCTGGAGGCCAGAATACTGGAACATAGGTTTTGGCAATAACAGCGATTTTCTAACGAAGGAAGGCACTGATTTGAATTCTCCTTGCGGCATTCGATCCCTCTCGTCATTTTACGTCGGAATAGTATGTTTTCCACACCTGATTACGGTCCTGAAACCCAGAATACTGGGAGATACGTTTTGGATACAGGAGCGATTTTCAGACGAAGGAAGGCTCTGATTTGAATTCTGCTTCCGGCATTCGATCCCTCTCGTCATTTTACTTCGGAATAGCTCGGTTTCCGCACGCGATTACGGTCCTGGAGGCCAGAATACTGGGAGATAGGTTTTGGCTCTAACAACGATTTTCAGACGAAGGAAGGCTCTGATTTGAATTCTGCTTGCGGCATTCGATTCCTCTCTTCACTTTACGACGGAATAGCATGTTTTCCTCTCCCGATTACGGTCCTGGAGGCCAGAATACTGCAGGATAGGTTTTGGCAATAACAGCGATTTTCTGACGAAGGAAGGCACCGATTTGAATTCTGCTTGCGGCATTCGATCCCTCTCTTCACTTTACGACGGAATAGCATGTTTTCCTCTCCCGATTACGGTCCTGGAGGCCAGAATACTGCAGGATAGGTTTTGGCAATAACAGCGATTTTCTGACGAAGGAAGGCTCTGATTTGAATTCTGCTTGCGGCATTCGATCCCTCTCGTCATTTTACGTCGGAATAACATGTTTTCCACGCCCGATTACCGTCCTGGAGGCCAGAATACTGCAGGATAGGTTTTGGCAATAACAGCGATTTTCAGACGAAGGAAGGCTCTGATTTGAATTCTGCTTACGACATTCGATTCCTCTCATCGTTTTACGTCGGAATAGCACGTTTTCCACACCCGATTACGGTCCTGAAACCCAGAATACTGGGAGATACGTTTTGGATCCAGGAGCGATTTTCAGACGAAGGAAGGCACTGATTTGAATTCTCCTTGCGGCATTCGATCCCTCTCGTCATTTTACGTCGGAATAACATGTTTTCCACGCCCGATTACCGTCCTGGAGGCCAGAATACTGCAGGATAGGTTTTGGCAATAACAGCGATTTTCTGACGAAGGAAGGCTCTGATTTGAATTCTGCTTACGACATTCGATTCCTCTCATCGTTTTACGTCGGAATAGCACGTTTTCCACACCCGATTACGGTCCTGAAACCCAGAATACTGGGAGATACGTTTTGGATCCAGGAGCGATTTTCAGACGAAGGAAGGCTCTGATTTGAATTCTGCTTGCGGCATTCGATCCCTCTCGTCATTTTACGTCGGAATAGCTCGGTTTCCGCACGCGATTACGGTCCTGGAGGCCAGAATACTGGGAGATAGGTTTTGGCTCTAACAGCGATTGTCTAACGAAGGAAGGCACTGATTTGAATTCTCCTTGCGGCATTCGATCCCTCTCGTCATTTTACGTCGGAATAGCACGGTTTCCGCACGCGATTACGGTCCTGGAGGCCAGAATACTGCAGGATAGGTTTTGGCAATAACAGCGATTTTCTGACGAAGGAAGGCTCTGATTTGAATTCTGCTTGCGGCATTCGATCCCTCTCGTCATTTTACGTCGGAATAGCATGTTTTCCACACCCGATTACCGTCCTGGAGGCCAGAATACTGGAACATAGGTTTTGGCAATAACAGCGATTTTCTAACGAAGGAAGGCACTGATTTGAATTCTCCTTGCGGCATTCGATCCCTCTCGTCATTTTACGTCGGAATAGTATGTTTTCCACACCCGATTACGGTCCTGGAAGCCAGAATACTGGGAGATAGGTTTTGGATACAGGAGCGATTTTCTGACGTAGGAAGGCTCTGACTTGAATTCTCCTTACGACATTCGATTCCTCTCATCGTTTTACGTCGGAATAGCACGTTTTCCACACCCGATTACGGTCCTGAAACCCAGAATACTGGGAGATACGTTTTGGATACAGGAGCGATTTTCAGACGAAGGAATGCTCTGATTTGAATTCTGCTTGCGGCATTCGATCCCTCTCGTCATTTTACGTCGGAATAGCACGGTTTCCGCACGCGATTACGGTCCTGGAGGCAAGAATACTGGGAGATAGGTTTTGGCTCTAACAGCGATTTTCAGACGAAGGAAGGCTCTGATTTGAATTCTGCTTGCGGCATTCGACCCCTCTCGTCATTTTACGTCGGAATAGCACGTTTTCCACACCCGATTACTGTCCTTTAGGCCAGAATACTGGAAGATAGGTTTTGGCAATAACAGCGATTTTCTAACGAAGGAAGGCACTGATTTGAATTCTCCTTGCGGCATTCGATCCCTCTCGTCATTTTACGTCGGAATAGCACGGTTTCAGCACGCGATTACGGTCCTGCAGGCAAGAATACTGGGAGATAGGTTTTGGCTCTAACAGCGATTTTCGGACGAAGGAAAGCTGTGATATGAATTCTGCTTGCGGCATTCGATCGCTCTCGTCATTTTACGTCGGAATAGCATGTTTTCCACACCCGATTACCGTCCTGGAGGCCAGAATACTGGAACATAGGTTTTGGCAATAACAGCGATTTTCTAACGAAGGAAGGCACTGATTTGAATTCTCCTCGCGGCATTCGATCCCTCTCGTCATTTTACGTCGGAATAGCATGTTTTCCACACCCGATTACCGTCCTGGAAGCCAGAATACTGGGAAATAGGTTTTGGCTCTAACAGCGATTTTCAGACGAAGGAAGGCTCTGACTTGAATTCTCCTTACGACATTCGATTCCTCTCATCGTTTTACGTCGGAATAGCACGTTTTCCACACCCGATTACGGTCCTGGAGGCCAGAATACTGGAACATAGGTTTTGGCAATAACAGCGATTTTCTAACGAAGGAAGGCACTGATTTGAATTCTCCTTGCGGCATTCGATCCCTCTCGTCATTTTACGTCGGAATAGTATGTTTTCCACACCTGATTACGGTCCTGAAACCCAGAATACTGGGAGATACGTTTTGGATACAGGAGCGATTTTCAGACGAAGGAAGGCTCTGATTTGAATTCTGCTTCCGGCATTCGATCCCTCTCGTCATTTTACTTCGGAATAGCTCGGTTTCCGCACGCGATTACGGTCCTGGAGGCCAGAATACTGGGAGATAGGTTTTGGCTCTAACAACGATTTTCAGACGAAGGAAGGCTCTGATTTGAATTCTGCTTGCGGCATTCGATTCCTCTCTTCACTTTACGACGGAATAGCATGTTTTCCTCTCCCGATTACGGTCCTGGAGGCCAGAATACTGCAGGATAGGTTTTGGCAATAACAGCGATTTTCTGACGAAGGAAGGCACCGATTTGAATTCTGCTTGCGGCATTCGATCCCTCTCTTCACTTTACGACGGAATAGCATGTTTTCCTCTCCCGATTACGGTCCTGGAGGCCAGAATACTGCAGGATAGGTTTTGGCAATAACAGCGATTTTCTGACGAAGGAAGGCTCTGATTTGAATTCTGCTTGCGGCATTCGATCCCTCTCGTCATTTTACGTCGGAATAACATGTTTTCCACGCCCGATTACCGTCCTGGAGGCCAGAATACTGGAACATAGGTTTTGGCAATAACAGCGATTGTCTAACGAAGGAAGGCACTGATTTGAATTCTCCTTGCGGCATTCGATCCCTCTCGTCATTTTACGTCGGAATAGCACGGTTTCCGCACGCGATTACGGTCCTGGAGGCCAGAATACTGCAGGATAGGTTTTGGCAATAACAGCGATTTTCAGACGAAGGAAAGCTCTGATTTGAATTCTGCTTGCGGCATTCGATCCCTCTCGTCATTTTACGTCGGAATAGCATGTTTTCCACACCCGATTACCGTCCTGGAAGCCAGAATACTGGGAAATAGGTTTTGGCTCTAACAGCGATTTTCAGACGAAGGAAGGCTCTGATTTGAATTCTGCTTGCGGCACTCGACCCCTCTCGTCATTTTACGTCGGAATAGCACGTTTTCCACACCCGATTACTGTCCTTTAGGCCAGAATACTGGAAGATAGGTTTTGGCAATAACAGCGATTTTCTAACGAAGGAAGGCACTGATTTGAATTCTCCTTGCGGCATTCGATCCCTCTCGTCATTTTACGTCGAAATAGCATGTTTTCCACACCCGATTACCGTCCTGGAAGCCAGAATACTGGGAGATAGGTTTTGGATACGGGAGCGATTTTCTAACGTAGGAAGGCTCTGACTTGAATTCTCCTTACGACATTCGATCCCTCTCGTCATTTTACGTCGGAATAGCACGGTTTCCGCACGCGATTACGGTCCTGGAGGCCAGAATACTGCAGGATAGGTTTTGGCAATAACAGCGATTTTCTGACGAAGGAAGGCTCTGATTTGAATTCTGCTTGCGGCATTCGATCCCTCTCGTCATTTTACGTCGGAATAGCATGTTTTCCACACCCGATTACCGTCCTGGAAGCCAGAATACTGGGAAATAGGTTTTGGCTCTAACAGCGATTTTCAGACGAAGGAAGGCACTGATTTGAATTCTCCTTGCGGCATTCGATCCCTCTCGTCATTTTACGTCGGAATAGTATGTTTTCCACACCCGATTACGGTCCTGGAAGCCAGAATACTGGGAGATAGGTTTTGGATACAGGAGCGATTTTCTGACGTAGGAAGGCTCTGACTTGAATTCTCCTTACGACATTCGATTCCTCTCATCGTTTTACGTCGGAATAGCACGTTTTCCACACCCGATTACGGTCCTGAAACCCAGAATACTGGGAGATACGTTTTGGATACAGGAGCGATTTTCAGACGAAGGAAGGCTCTGATTTGAATTCTGCTTGCGGCATTCGATCCCTCTCGTCATTTTACGTCGGAATAGCACGGTTTCCGCACGCGATTACGGTCCTGGAGGCAAGAATACTGGGAGATAGGTTTTGGCTCTAACAGCGATTTTCAGACGAAGGAAAGCTCTGATTTGAATTCTGCTTGCGGCATTCGATCCCTCTCGTCATTTTACGTCGGAATAGCACGGTTTCCCCACGCGATTACGATCCTGGGAGCCAGGTTTACTGGAAGATAGGTTTTGGCAGTAACATCGATTTTCAGACGAAGGAAGGCTCTGATTTGAATTCTGCTTGCGGCATTCGACCCCTCTCGTCATTTTACGTCGGAATAGCACGTTTTCCACACCCGATTACTGTCCTTTAGGCCAGAATACTGGAAGATAGGTTTTGGCAATAACAGCGATTTTCTAACGAAGGAAGGCTCTGATTTGAATTCTCCTTGCGGCACTCGACCCCTCTCGTCATTTTACGTCGGAATAGCACGTTTTCCACACCCGATTACGGTCCTGAAACCCAGAATACTGGGAGATACGTTTTGGATACAGGAGCGATTTTCAGACGAAGGAAGGCTCTGATTTGAATTCTGCTTGCGGCATTCGATCCCTCTCTTCACTTTACGACGGAATAGCATGTTTTCCTCTCCCGATTACGGTCCTGGAGGCCAGAATACTGCAGGATAGGTTTTGGCAATAACAGCGATTTTCTGACGAAGGAAGGCTCTGATTTGAATTCTGCTTGCGGCATTCGATCCCTCTCGTCATTTTACGTCGGAATAGCACGGTTTCCCCACGCGATTACGATCCTGGGAGCCAGGTTTACTGGAACATAGGTTTTGGCAATAACAGCGATTATCTAACGAAGGAAGGCACTGATTTGAATTCTCCTTGCGGCATTCGATCCCTCTCGTCATTTTACGTCGGAATAGCATGTTTTGCACACCCGATTACCGTCCTGGAGGCCAGAATACTGGAACATAGGTTTTGGCAATAACAGCGATTTTCTGACGAAGGAAGGCTCTGATTTGAATTCTGCTTGCGGCATTCGATCCCTCTCGTCATTTTACGTCGGAATAGCATGTTTTCCACACCCGATTACCGTCCTGGAGGCCAGAATACTGGAACATAGGTTTTGGCAATAACAGCGATTTTCTAACGAAGGAAGGCACTGATTTGAATTCTCCTTGCGGCATTCGATTCCTCTCATCGTTTTACGTCGGAATAGCACGTTTTCCACACCCGATTACCGTCCTGGAGGCCAGAATACTGGAACATAGGTTTTGGCAATAACAGCGATTTTCTAACGAAGGAAGGCACTGATTTGAATTCTCCTTGCGGCATTCGATCCCTCTCGTCATTTTACGTCGGAATAGCACGGTTTCCGCACGCGATTACGGTCCTGGAGGCCAGAATACTGCAGGATAGGTTTTGGCAATAACAGCGATTTTCTGACGAAGGAAGGCTCTGATTTGAATTCTGCTTGCGGCATTCGATCCCTCTCGTCATTTTACGTCGGAATAGCATGTTTTCCACACCCGATTACCGTCCTGGAAGCCAGAATACTGGGAAATAGGTTTTGGCTCTAACAGCGATTTTCAGACGAAGGAAGGCTCTGATTTGAATTCTGAATGCGGCATTCGATCCCTCTCATCATTTTACGTCGGAATAGCATGTTTTCCACACCCGATTACCGTCCTGGAGGCCAGAATACTGGAACATAGATTTTGGCAATAACAGCGATTTTCTAACGAAGGAAGGCACTGATTTGAATTCTCCTTGCGGCATTCGATTCCTCTCATCGTTTTACGTCGGAATAGCACGTTTTCCACACCCGATTACCGTCCTGGAGGCCAGAATACTGGAACATAGGTTTTGGCAATAACAGCGATTTTCTAACGAAGGAAGGCACTGATTTGAATTCTCCTTGCGGCATTCGATCCCTCTCGTCATTTTACGTCGGAATAGCACGGTTTCCGCACGCGATTACGGTCCTGGAGGCCAGAATACTGCAGGATAGGTTTTGGCAATAACAGCGATTTTCTGACGAAGGAAGGCTCTGATTTGAATTCTGCTTGCGGCATTCGATCCCTCTCGTCATTTTACGTCGGAATAGCATGTTTTCCACACCCGATTACCGTCCTGGAAGCCAGAATACTGGGAAATAGGTTTTGGCTCTAACAGCGATTTTCAGACGAAGGAAGGCTCTGATTTGAATTCTGAATGCGGCATTCGATCCCTCTCATCATTTTACGTCGGAATAGCATGTTTTCCACACCCGATTACCGTCCTGGAGGCCAGAATACTGGAACATAGATTTTGGCAATAACAGCGATTTTCTAACGAAGGAAGGCACTGATTTGAATTCTCCTTGCGGCATTCGATTCCTCTCATCGTTTTACGTCGGAATAGCACGTTTTCCACACCCGATTACCGTCCTGGAGGCCAGAATACTGGAACATAGGTTTTGGCAATAACAGCGATTTTCTAACGAAGGAAGGCACTGATTTGAATTCTCCTTGCGGCATTCGATTCCTCTCATCGTTTTACGTCGGAATAGCACGTTTTCCACACCCGATTACCGTCCTGGAGGCCAGAATACTGGAACATAGGTTTTGGCAATAACAGCGATTTTCTAACGAAGGAAGGCACTGATTTGAATTCTCCTTGCGGCATTCGATCCCTCTCGTCATTTTACGTCGGAATAGCACGGTTTCCGCACGCGATTACGGTCCTGGAGGCCAGAATACTGCAGGATAGGTTTTGGCAATAACAGCGATTTTCTGACGAAGGAAGGCTCTGATTTGAATTCTGCTTGCGGCATTCGATCCCTCTCGTCATTTTATGTCGGAATAGCTCGGTTTCCGCACGCGATTACGGTCCTGGAGGCCAGAATACTGGGAGATAGGTTTTGGCTCTAACAACGATTTTCAGACGAAGGAAGGCTCTGATTTGAATTCTGCTTGCGGCATTCGATCCCTCTCTTCACTTTACGACGGAATAGCATGTTTTCCTCTCCCGATTACGGTCCTGGAGGCCAGAATACTGCAGGATAGGTTTTGGCAATAACAGCGATTTTCTGACGAAGGAAGGCACTGATTTGAATTCTGCTTGCGGCATTCGATCCCTCTCGTCATTTTACGTCGGAATAGCACGGATTCCGCACGCGATTACGGTCCTGGAGGCAAGAATACTGGGAGATAGGTTTTGGCAATAACAGCGATTTTCAGACGAAGGAAAGCTCTGATTTGAATTCTGCTTGCGGCATTCGATCCCTCTCGTCATTTTACGTCGGAATAGCACGTTTTCCACACCCGATTACGGTCCTGAAACCCAGAATACTGGGAGATACGTTTTGGATACAGGAGCGATTTTCAGACGAAGGAAGGCTCTGATTTGAATTCTGCTTGCGGCATTCGATCCCTCTCGTCATTTTACGTCGGAATAGCACGGTTTCCGCACGCGATTACGGTCCTGGAGGCCAGAATACTGCAGGATAGGTTTTGGCAATAACAGCGATTTTCTGACGAAGGAAGGCTCTGATTTGAATTCTGCTTGCGGCATTCGATCCCTCTCGTCATTTTATGTCGGAATAGCTCGGTTTCCGCACGCGATTACGGTCCTGGAGGCCAGAATACTGGGAGATAGGTTTTGGCTCTAACAGCGATTTTCAGACGAAGGAAGGCTCTGATTTGAATTCTGCTTGCGGCATTCGATCCCTCTCTTCACTTTACGACGGAATAGCATGTTTTCCTCTCCCGATTACGGTCCTGGAGGCCAGAATACTGCAGGATAGGTTTTGGCAATAACAGCGATTTTCTGACGAAGGAAGGCACTGATTTGAATTCTGCTTGCGGCATTCGATCCCTCTCGTCATTTTACGTCGGAATAGCACGGATTCCGCACGCGATTACGGTCCTGGAGGCAAGAATACTGGGAGATAGGTTTTGGCAATAACAGCGATTTTCAGACGAAGGAAAGCTCTGATTTGAATTCTGCTTGCGGCATTCGATCCCTCTCGTCATTTTACGTCGGAATAGCACGTTTTCCACACCCGATTACGGTCCTGAAACCCAGAATACTGGGAGATACGTTTTGGATACAGGAGCGATTTTCAGACGAAGGAAGGCTCTGATTTGAATTCTGCTTGCGGCATTCGATCCCTCTCGTCATTTTACGTCGGAATAGCACGGTTTCCGCACGCGATTACGGTCCTGGAGGCCAGAATACTGCAGGATAGGTTTTGGCAATAACAGCGATTTTCTGACGAAGGAAGGCTCTGATTTGAATTCTGCTTGCGGCATTCGATCCCTCTCGTCATTTTACGTCGGAATAGCTCGGTTTCCGCACGCGATTACGGTCCTGGAGGCCAGAATACTGGGAGATAGGTTTTGGCTCTAACAGCGATTTTCAGACGAAGGAAGGCTCTGATTTGAATTCTGCTTGCGGCATTCGATCCCTCTCTTCACTTTACGACGGAATAGCATGTTTTCCTCTCCCGATTACGGTCCTGGAGGCCAGAATACTGCAGGATAGGTTTTGGCAATAACAGCGATTTTCTGACGAAGGAAGGCTCTGATTTGAATTCTGCTTGCGGCATTCGATCCCTCTCGTCATTTTACGTCGGAATAGCACGGATTCCGCACGCGATTACGGTCCTGGAGGCAAGAATACTGGGAGATAGGTTTTGGCAATAACAGCGATTTTCAGACGAAGGAAAGCTCTGATTTGAATTCTGCTTGCGGCATTCGATCCCTCTCGTCATTTTACGTCGGAATAGCACGTTTTCCACACCCGATTACGGTCCTGAAACCCAGAATACTGGGAGATACGTGTTGGATACAGGAGCGATTTTCAGACGAAGGAAGGCTCTGATTTGAATTCTGCTTGCGGCATTCGATCCCTCTCGTCATTTTACGTCGGAATAGCTTGTTTTCCACACCCGATTACCGTCCTGGAGGCCAGAATACTGGAACATAGGTTTTGGCAATAACAGCGATTTTCTAACGAAGGAAGGCACTGATTTGAATTCTCCTTGCGGCATTCGATCCCTCTCGTCATTTTACGTCGGAATAGTATGTTTTCCACACCCGATTACGGTCCTGGAAGCCAGAATACTGGGAGATAGGTTTTGGATACAGGAGCGATTTTCTGACGTAGGAAGGCTCTGATTTGAATTCTGCTTGCGGCATTCGATCCCTCTCGTCATTTTATGTCGGAATAGCTCGGTTTCCGCACGCGATTACGGTCCTGGAGGCCAGAATACTGGGAGATAGGTTTTGGCTCTAACAACGATTTTCAGACGAAGGAAGGCTCTGATTTGAATTCTGCTTGCGGCATTCGATCCCTCTCTTCACTTTACGACGGAATAGCATGTTTTCCTCTCCCGATTACGGTCCTGGAGGCCAGAATACTGCAGGATAGGTTTTGGCAATAACAGCGATTTTCTGACGAAGGAAGGCACTGATTTGAATTCTGCTTGCGGCATTCGATCCCTCTCGTCATTTTACGTCGGAATAGCACGGATTCCGCACGCGATTACGGTCCTGGAGGCAAGAATACTGGGAGATAGGTTTTGGCAATAACAGCGATTTTCAGACGAAGGAAAGCTCTGATTTGAATTCTGCTTGCGGCATTCGATCCCTCTCGTCATTTTACGTCGGAATAGCACGTTTTCCACACCCGATTACGGTCCTGAAACCCAGAATACTGGGAGATACGTGTTGGATACAGGAGCGATTTTCAGACGAAGGAAGGCTCTGATTTGAATTCTGCTTGCGGCATTCGATCCCTCTCGTCATTTTACGTCGGAATAGCTTGTTTTCCACACCCGATTACCGTCCTGGAGGCCAGAATACTGGAACATAGGTTTTGGCAATAACAGCGATTTTCTAACGAAGGAAGGCACTGATTTGAATTCTCCTTGCGGCATTCGATCCCTCTCGTCATTTTACGTCGGAATAGTATGTTTTCCACACCCGATTACGGTCCTGGAAGCCAGAATACTGGGAGATAGGTTTTGGATACAGGAGCGATTTTCTGACGTAGGAAGGCTCTGATTTGAATTCTGCTTGCGGCATTCGATCCCTCTCGTCATTTTACGTCGGAATAGCATGTTTTCCACACCCGATTACCGTTCTGGAGGCCAGAATACTGGAACATAGGTTTTGGCAATAACAGCGATTTTCTAACAAAGGAAGGCACTGATTTGAATTCTCCTTGCGGCATTCGATCCCTCTCGTCATTTTACGTCGGAATAGTATGTTTTCCACACCTGATTACGGTCCTGAAACCCAGAATACTGGGAGATACGTTTTGGATACAGGAGCGATTTTCAGACGAAGGAAGGCTCTGATTTGAATTCTGCTTGCGGCATTCGATCCCTCTCGTCATTTTATGTCGGAATAGCTCGGTTTCCGCACGCGATTACGGTCCTGGAGGCCAGAATACTGGGAGATAGGTTTTGGCTCTAACAACGATTTTCAGACGAAGGAAGGCTCTGATTTGAATTCTGCTTGCGGCATTCGATCCCTCTCTTCACTTTACGACGGAATAGCATGTTTTCCTCTCCCGATTACGGTCCTGGAGGCCAGAATACTGCAGGATAGGTTTTGGCAATAACAGCGATTTTCTGACGAAGGAAGGCACTGATTTGAATTCTGCTTGCGGCATTCGATCCCTCTCGTCATTTTACGTCGGAATAGCACGGATTCCGCACGCGATTACGGTCCTGGAGGCAAGAATACTGGGAGATAGGTTTTGGCAATAACAGCGATTTTCAGACGAAGGAAAGCTCTGATTTGAATTCTGCTTGCGGCATTCGATCCCTCTCGTCATTTTACGTCGGAATAGCACGTTTTCCACACCCGATTACGGTCCTGAAACCCAGAATACTGGGAGATACGTGTTGGATACAGGAGCGATTTTCAGACGAAGGAAGGCTCTGATTTGAATTCTGCTTGCGGCATTCGATCCCTCTCGTCATTTTACGTCGGAATAGCTTGTTTTCCACACCCGATTACCGTCCTGGAGGCCAGAATACTGGAACATAGGTTTTGGTAATAACAGCGATTTTCTAACGAAGGAAGGCACTGATTTGAATTCTCCTTGCGGCATTCGATCCCTCTCGTCATTTTACGTCGGAATAGTATGTTTCCCACACCTGATTACGGTCCTGAAACCCAGAATACTGGGAGATACGTTTTGGCTCTAACAGCGATTTTCAGACGAAGGAAGGCTCTGATTTGAATTCTGCTTGCGGCATTCGATCGCTCTCGTCATTTTACGTCGGAATAACATGTTTTCCACACCCGATTACCGTCCTGGAGGCCAGAATACTGGAACATAGGTTTTGGCAATAACAGCGATTTTCTAACGAAGGAAGGCACTGATTTGAATTCTCCTTGCGGCATTCGATTCCTCTCATCGTTTTACGTCGTAATAGCACGTTTTCCACACCCGATTACGGTCCTGAAACCCAAAATACTAGGAGATACGTTTTGGATACAGGAGCGATTTTCAGACGAAGGAAGGCTCTGATTTGAATTCTGCTTGCGGCATTCGATCCCTCTCGTCATTTTACGTCGGAATAGCACGGTTTCCCCACGCGATTACGATCCTGGGAGCCAGGTTTACTGGAACATAGG
This sequence comes from Ectemnius lituratus, assembly GCA_910593735.2. Taxonomy (NCBI): domain Eukaryota; kingdom Metazoa; phylum Arthropoda; class Insecta; order Hymenoptera; family Crabronidae; genus Ectemnius; species Ectemnius lituratus. The sequence goes on along the minus strand of OU343044.1, from coordinate 723,733 downwards.
TTTTGGCAGTAACAGCGATTTTCAGACGAAGGATGGCTCTGATTTGAATTCTGCTTGCGGCATTCGACCCCTCTCGTCATTTTACGTCGGAATAGCACGTTTTCCACACCCGATTACTGTCCTTTAGGCCAGAATACTGGAAGATAGGTTTTGGCAATAACAGCGATTATCTAACGAAGGAAGGCACTGATTTGAATTCTCCTTGCGGCATTCGATCCCTCTCGTCATTTTACGTCGGAATAGCATGTTTTGCACACCCGATTACCGTCCTGGAGGCCAGAATACTGGAACATAGGTTTTGGCAATAACAGCGATTTTCTAACGAAGGAAGGCACTGATTTGAATTCTCCTTGCGGCATTCGATCCCTCTCGTCATTTTACGTCGGAATAGCATGTTTTCCACACCCGATTACCGTCCTGGAAACCAGAATACTGGGAGATAGGTTTTGGATACGGGAGCGATTTTCTAACGTAGGAAGGCTCTGACTTGAATTCTCCTTACGACATTCGATCCCTCTCGTCATTTTACGTCGGAATAGCTCGGTTTCCGCACGCGATTACGGTCCTGGAGGCCAGAATACTGGAACATAGGTTTTGGCTCTAACAGCGATTTTCAGACGAAGGAAGGCTCTGATTTGAATTCTGCTTGCGGCATTCGATCCCTCTCGTCATTTTACGTCGGAATAGCACGGTTTCCGCACGCGATTACGGTCCTGGAGGCCAGAATACTGCAGGATAGGTTTTGGCAATAACAGCGATTTTCTGACGAAGGAAGGCTCTGATTTGAATTCTGCTTGCGGCATTCGATCCCTCTCGTCATTTTACGTCGGAATAGCATGTTTTCTACACCCGATTACCGTCCTGGAGGCCAGAATACTGGAACATAGGTTTTGGCAATAACAGCGATTTTCAGACGAAGGAAGGCTCTGATTTGAATTCTCCTTGCGGCATTCGATCCCTCTCGTCATTTTACGTCGGAATAGTATGTTTTCCACACCCGATTACGGTCCTGGAAGCCAGAATACTGGGAGATAGGTTTTGGATACAGGAGCGATTTTCAGACGAAGGAAGGCTCTGATTTGAATTCTGCTTGCGGCATTCGATCCCTCTCGTCATTTTACGTCGGAATAGCATGTTTTCCACACCCGATTACCGTCCTGGAAGCCAGAATACTGGGAAATAGGTTTTGGCTCTAACAGCGATTTTCAGACGAAGGAAGGCTCTGATTTGAATTCTGAATGCGGCATTCGATCCCTCTCATCATTTTACGTCGGAATAGCATGTTTTCCACACCCGATTACCGTCCTGGAGGCCAGAATACTGGAACATAGGTTTTGGCAATAACAGCGATTTTCAGACGAAGGAAGGCACTGATTTGAATTCTCCTTGCGGCATTCGATCCCTCTCGTCATTTTACGTCGGAATAGCATGTTTTCCACACCCGATTACGGTCCTGGAGGCAAGAATACTGGGAGATAGGTTTTGGATACAGGAGCGATTTTCTGACGTAGGAAGGCTCTGACTTGAATTCTCCTTACGACATTCGATTCCTCTCATCATGTTACGTCGGAATAGCACGTTTTCCACACCCGATTACGGTCCTGAAACCCAGAATACTGGGAGATACGTTTTGGATACAGGAGCGATTTTCAGACGAAGGAAGGCTCTGATTTGAATTCTGCTTGCGGCATTCGATCCCTCTCTTCACTTTACGTCGGAATAGCATGTTTTCCTCTCCCGATTACGGTCCTGGAGGCCAGAATACTGCAGGATAGGTTTTGGCAATAACAGCGATTTTCTGACGAAGGAAGGCTCTGATTTGAATTCTGCTTGCGGCATTCGATCCCTCTCGTCATTTTACGTCGGAATAGCACGGTTTCCCCACGCGATTACGATCCTGGGAGCCAGGTTTACTGGAACATAGGTTTTGGCAGTAACAGCGATTTTCAGACGAAGGAAGGCTCTGATTTGAATTCTGCTTGCGGCATTCGACCCCTCTCGTCATTTTACGTCGGAATAGCACGTTTTCCACACCCGATTACTGTCCTTTAGGCCAGAATACTGGAAGATAGGTTTTGGCAATAACAGCGATTTTCTAACGAAGGAAGGCACTGATTTGAATTCTCCTTGCGGCATTCGATCCCTCTCGTCATTTTACGTCGGAATAGCATGTTTTGCACACCCGATTACCGTCCTGGAGGCCAGAATACTGGAACATAGGTTTTGGCAATAACAGCGATTTTCTAACGAAGGAAGGCACTGATTTGAATTCTCCTTGCGGCATTCGATCCCTCTCGTCATTTTACGTCGGAATAGCATGTTTTCCACACCCGATTACCGTCCTGGAAGCCAGAATACTGGGAGATAGGTTTTGGATACGGGAGCGATTTTCTAACGTAGGAAGGCTCTGACTTGAATTCTCCTTACGACATTCGATTCCTCTCGTCATTTTACGTCGGAATAGCTCGGTTTCCGCACGCGATTACGGTCCTGGAGGCCAGAATACTGGGAGATAGGTTTTGGCTCTAACAGCGATTTTCAGACGAAGGAAGGCTCTGATTTGAATTCTGCTTGCGGCATTCGATCCCTCTCTTCACTTTACGTCGGAATAGCATGTTTTCCTCTCCCGATTACGGTCCTGGAGGCCAGAATACTGCAGGATATGTTTTGGCAATAACAGCGATTTTCTGACGAAGGAAGGCTCTGATTTGAATTCTGCTTGCGGCATTCGATCCCTCTCGTCATTTTACGTCGGAATAGCATGTTTTCCACACCCGATTACCGTCCTGGAGGCCAGAATACTGGAAGATAGGTTTTGGCAATAACAGCGATTTTCTAACGAAGGAAGGCACTGATTTGAATTCTCCTTGCGGCATTCGATCCCTCTCGTCATTTTACGTCGGAATAGCTCAGTTTCCGCACGCGATTACGGTCCTGGAGGCCAGAATACTGGGAGATAGGTTTTGGCTCTAACAACGATTTTCAGACGAAGGAAGGCTCTGATTTGAATTCTGCTTGCGGCATTCGATCCCTCTCGTCATTTTACGTCGGAATAACATGTTTTCCACACCCGATTACCGTCCTGGAGGCCAGAATACTGGAACATAGGTTTTGGCAATAACAGCGATTTTCTAACGAAGGAAGGCACTGATTTGAATTCTCCTTGCGGCATTCGATCCCTCTCGTCATTTTACGTCGGAATAGTATGTTTTCCACACCCGATTACGGTCCTGGAAGCCAGAATACTGGGAGATAGGTTTTGGATACAGGAGCGATTTTCAGACGAAGGAAGGCTCTGATTTGAATTCTGCTTGCGGCATTCGATCCCTCTCGTCATTTTACGTCGGAATAGCATGTTTTCCACACCCGATTACCGTCCTGGAAGCCAGAATACTGGGAAATAGGTTTTGGCTCTAACAGCGATTTTCAGACGAAGGAAGGCTCTGATTTGAATTCTGAATGCGGCATTCGATCCCTCTCATCATTTTACGTCGGAATAGCATGTTTTCCACACCCGATTACCGTCCTGGAGGCCAGAATACTGGAACATAGGTTTTGGCAATAACAGCGATTTTCAGACGAAGGAAGGCACTGATTTGAATTCTCCTTGCGGCATTCGATCCCTCTCGTCATTTTACGTCGGAATAGTATGTTTTCCACACCCGATTACGGTCCTGGACGCCAGAATACTGGGAGATAGGTTTTGGATACAGGAGCGATTTTCTGACGTAGGAAGGCTCTGACTTGAATTCTCCTTACGACATTCGATTCCTCTCATCGTTTTACGTCGGAATAGCACGTTTTCCACACCCGATTACGGTCCTGAAACCCAGAATACTGGGAGATACGTTTTGGATACAGGAGCGATTTTCAGACGAAGGAAGGCTCTGATTTGAATTCTGCTTGCGGCATTCGATCCCTCTCTTCACTTTACGACGGAATAGCATGTTTTCCTCTCCCGATTACGGTCCTGGAGGCCAGAATACTGCAGGATAGGTTTTGGCAATAACAGCGATTTTCTGACGAAGGAAGGCTCTGATTTGAATTCTGCTTGCGGCATTCGATCCCTCTCGTCATTTTACGTCGGAATAGCACGGTTTCCCCACGCGATTACGATCCTGGGAGCCAGGTTTACTGGAAGATAGGTTTTGGCAGTAACAGCGATTTTCAGACGAAGGAAGGCTCTGATTTGAATTCTGCTTGCGGCATTCGACCCCTCTCGTCATTTTACGTCGGAATAGCACGTTTTCCACACCCGATTACTGTCCTTTAGGCCAGAATACTGGAAGATAGGTTTTGGCAATAACAGCGATTATCTAACGAAGGAAGGCACTGATTTGAATTCTCCTTGCGGCATTCGATCCCTCTCGTCATTTTACGTCGGAATAGCATGTTTTGCACACCCGATTACCGTCCTGGAGGCCAGAATACTGGAACATAGGTTTTGGCAATAACAGCGATTTTCTAACGAAGGAAGGCACTGATTTGAATTCTCCTTGCGGCATTCGATCCCTCTCGTCATTTTACGTCGGAATAGCATGTTTTCCACACCCGATTACCGTCCTGGAAGCCAGAATACTGGGAGATAGGTTTTGGATACGGGAGCGATTTTCTAACGTAGGAAGGCTCTGACTTGAATTCTCCTTACGACATTCGATTCCTCTCGTCATTTTACGTCGGAATAGCTCGGTTTCCGCACGCGATTACGGTCCTGGAGGCCAGAATACTGGGAGATAGGTTTTGGCTCTAACAGCGATTTTCAGACGAAGGAAGGCTCTGATTTGAATTCTGCTTGCGGCATTCGATCCCTCTCTTCACTTTACGTCGGAATAGCATGTTTTCCTCTCCCGATTACGGTCCTGGAGGCCAGAATACTGCAGGATATGTTTTGGCAATAACAGCGATTTTCTGACGAAGGAAGGCTCTGATTTGAATTCTGCTTGCGGCATTCGATCCCTCTCGTCATTTTACGTCGGAATAGCATGTTTTCCACACCCGATTATCGTCCTGGAGGCCAGAATACTGGAAGATAGGTTTTGGCAATAACAGCGATTTTCTAACGAAGGAAGGCACTGATTTGAATTCTCCTTGCGGCATTCGATCCCTCTCGTCATTTTACGTCGGAATAGCTCAGTTTCCGCACGCGATTACGGTCCTGGAGGCCAGAATACTGGGAGATAGGTTTTGGCTCTAACAACGATTTTCAGACGAAGGAAGGCTCTGATTTGAATTCTGCTTGCGGCATTCGATCCCTCTCGTCATTTTACGTCGGAATAACATGTTTTCCACACCCGATTACCGTCCTGGAGGCCAGAATACTGGAACATAGGTTTTGGCAATAACAGCGATTTTCTAACGAAGGAAGGCACTGATTTGAATTCTCCTTGCGGCATTCGATCCCTCTCGTCATTTTACGTCGGAATAGTATGTTTTCCACACCTGATTACGGTCCTGAAACCCAGAATACTGGGAGATACGTTTTGGATACAGGAGCGATTTTCAGACGAAGGAAGGCTCTGATTTGAATTCTGCTTCCGGCATTCGATCCCTCTCGTCATTTTACTTCGGAATAGCTCGGTTTCCGCACGCGATTACGGTCCTGGAGGCCAGAATACTGGGAGATAGGTTTTGGCTCTAACAACGATTTTCAGACGAAGGAAGGCTCTGATTTGAATTCTGCTTGCGGCATTCGATTCCTCTCTTCACTTTACGACGGAATAGCATGTTTTCCTCTCCCGATTACGGTCCTGGAGGCCAGAATACTGCAGGATAGGTTTTGGCAATAACAGCGATTTTCTGACGAAGGAAGGCACCGATTTGAATTCTGCTTGCGGCATTCGATCCCTCTCTTCACTTTACGACGGAATAGCATGTTTTCCTCTCCCGATTACGGTCCTGGAGGCCAGAATACTGCAGGATAGGTTTTGGCAATAACAGCGATTTTCTGACGAAGGAAGGCTCTGATTTGAATTCTGCTTGCGGCATTCGATCCCTCTCGTCATTTTACGTCGGAATAACATGTTTTCCACGCCCGATTACCGTCCTGGAGGCCAGAATACTGGAACATAGGTTTTGGCAATAACAGCGATTGTCTAACGAAGGAAGGCACTGATTTGAATTCTCCTTGCGGCATTCGATCCCTCTCGTCATTTTACGTCGGAATAACATGTTTTCCACGCCCGATTACCGTCCTGGAGGCCAGAATACTGGAACATAGGTTTTGGCAATAACAGCGATTGTCTAACGAAGGAAGGCACTGATTTGAATTCTCCTTGCGGCATTCGATCCCTCTCGTCATTTTACGTCGGAATAGCATGTTTTCCACACCCGATTACCGTCCTGGAAGCCAGAATACTGTGAGATAGGTTTTGGCTCTAACAGCGATTTTCTAACGAAGGAAGGCACTGATTTGAATTCTCCTTGCGGCATTCGATCCCTCTCGTCATTTTACGTCGAAATAGCATGTTTTCCACACCCGATTACCGTCCTGGAAGCCAGAATACTGGGAGATAGGTTTTGGATACGGGAGCGATTTTCTAACGTAGGAAGGCTCTGACTTGAATTCTCCTTACGACATTCGATCCCTCTCGTCATTTTACGTCGGAATAGCACGGTTTCCGCACGCGATTACGGTCCTGGAGGCCAGAATACTGCAGGATAGGTTTTGGCAATAACAGCGATTTTCTGACGAAGGAAGGCTCTGATTTGAATTCTGCTTGTGGCATTCGATCCCTCTCGTCATTTTACGTCGGAATAGCATGTTTTCCACACCCGATTACCGTCCTGGAAGCCAGAATACTGGGAAATAGGTTTTGGCTCTAACAGCGATTTTCAGACGAAGGAAGGCACTGATTTGAATTCTCCTTGCGGCATTCGATCCCTCTCGTCATTTTACGTCGGAATAGTATGTTTTCCACACCCGATTACGGTCCTGGAAGCCAGAATACTGGGAGATAGGTTTTGGATACAGGAGCGATTTTCTGACGTAGGAAGGCTCTGACTTGAATTCTCCTTACGACATTCGATTCCTCTCATCGTTTTACGTCGGAATAACATGTTTTCCACACCCGATTACGGTCCTGAAACCCAGAATACTGGGAGATACGTTTTGGATACAGGAGCGATTTTCAGACGAAGGAAGGCTCTGATTTGAATTCTGCTTGCGGCATTCGATCCCTCTCGTCATTTTACGTCGGAATAACATGTTTTCCACGCCCGATTACCGTCCTGGAGGCCAGAATACTGGAACATAGGTTTTGGCAATAACAGCGATTGTCTAACGAAGGAAGGCACTGATTTGAATTCTCCTTGCGGCATTCGATCCCTCTCGTCATTTTACGTCGGAATAGCACGGTTTCCGCACGCGATTACGGTCCTGGAGGCCAGAATACTGCAGGATAGGTTTTGGCAATAACAGCGATTTTCAGACGAAGGAAAGCTCTGATTTGAATTCTGCTTGCGGCATTCGATCCCTCTCGTCATTTTACGTCGGAATAGCATGTTTTCCACACCCGATTACCGTCCTGGAAGCCAGAATACTGGGAAATAGGTTTTGGCTCTAACAGCGATTTTCAGACGAAGGAAGGCTCTGATTTGAATTCTGCTTGCGGCACTCGACCCCTCTCGTCATTTTACGTCGGAATAGCACGTTTTCCACACCCGATTACTGTCCTTTAGGCCAGAATACTGGAAGATAGGTTTTGGCAATAACAGCGATTTTCTAACGAAGGAAGGCACTGATTTGAATTCTCCTTGCGGCATTCGATCCCTCTCGTCATTTTACGTCGAAATAGCATGTTTTCCACACCCGATTACCGTCCTGGAAGCCAGAATACTGGGAGATAGGTTTTGGATACGGGAGCGATTTTCTAACGTAGGAAGGCTCTGACTTGAATTCTCCTTACGACATTCGATCCCTCTCGTCATTTTACGTCGGAATAGCACGGTTTCCGCACGCGATTACGGTCCTGGAGGCCAGAATACTGCAGGATAGGTTTTGGCAATAACAGCGATTTTCTGACGAAGGAAGGCTCTGATTTGAATTCTGCTTGCGGCATTCGATCCCTCTCGTCATTTTACGTCGGAATAGCATGTTTTCCACACCCGATTACCGTCCTGGAAGCCAGAATACTGGGAAATAGGTTTTGGCTCTAACAGCAATTTTCAGACGAAGGAAGGCACTGATTTGAATTCTCCTTGCGGCATTCGATCCCTCTCGTCATTTTACGTCGGAATAGTATGTTTTCCACACCCGATTACGGTCCTGGAAGCCAGAATACTGGGAGATAGGTTTTGGATACAGGAGCGATTTTCTGACGTAGGAAGGCTCTGACTTGAATTCTCCTTACGACATTCGATTCCTCTCATCGTTTTACGTCGGAATAACATGTTTTCCACACCCGATTACGGTCCTGAAACCCAGAATACTGGGAGATACGTTTTGGATACAGGAGCGATTTTCAGACGAAGGAATGCTCTGATTTGAATTCTGCTTGCGGCATTCGATCCCTCTCGTCATTTTACGTCGGAATAGCACGGTTTCCGCACGCGATTACGGTCCTGGAGGCAAGAATACTGGGAGATAGGTTTTGGCTCTAACAGCGATTTTCAGACGAAGGAAAGCTCTGATTTGAATTCTGCTTGCGGCATTCGATCCCTCTCGTCATTTTACGTCGGAATAGCACGGTTTCCCCACGCGATTACGATCCTGGGAGCCAGGTTTACTGGAAGATAGGTTTTGGCAGTAACATCGATTTTCAGACGAAGGAAGGCTCTGATTTGAATTCTGCTTGCGGCATTCGACCCCTCTCGTCATTTTACGTCGGAATAGCACGTTTTCCACACCCGATTACTGTCCTTTAGGCCAGAATACTGGAAGATAGGTTTTGGCAATAACAGCGATTTTCTAACGAAGGAAGGCACTGATTTGAATTCTCCTTGCGGCATTCGATCCCTCTCGTCATTTTACGTCGGAATAGCACGGTTTCAGCACGCGATTACGGTCCTGCAGGCAAGAATACTGGGAGATAGGTTTTGGCTCTAACAGCGATTTTCGGACGAAGGAAAGCTGTGATATGAATTCTGCTTGCGGCATTCGATCGCTCTCGTCATTTTACGTCGGAATAGCATGTTTTCCACACCCGATTACCGTCCTGGAGGCCAGAATACTGGAACATAGGTTTTGGCAATAACAGCGATTTTCTAACGAAGGAAGGCACTGATTTGAATTCTCCTCGCGGCATTCGATCCCTCTCGTCATTTTACGTCGGAATAGCATGTTTTCCACACCCGATTACCGTCCTGGAAGCCAGAATACTGGGAAATAGGTTTTGGCTCTAACAGCGATTTTCAGACGAAGGAAGGCTCTGACTTGAATTCTCCTTACGACATTCGATTCCTCTCATCGTTTTACGTCGGAATAGCACGGTTTCCGCACGCGATTACGGTCCTGGAGGCCAGAATACTGGGAGATAGGTTTTGGCTCTAACAACGATTTTCAGACGAAGGAAGGCTCTGATTTGAATTCTGCTTGCGGCATTCGATCCCTCTCGTCATTTTACGTCGGAATAACATGTTTTCCACACCCGATTACCGTCCTGGAGGCCAGAATACTGGAACATAGGTTTTGGCAATAACAGCGATTTTCTAACGAAGGAAGGCACTGATTAGAATTCTCCTTGCGGCATTCGATCCCTCTCGTCATTTTACGTCGGAATAGTATGTTTTCCACACCTGATTACGGTCCTGAAACCCAGAATACTGGGAGATACGGTTTGGATACAGGAGCGATTTTCAGACGAAGGAAGGCTCTGATTTGAATTCTGCTTCCGGCATTCGATCCCTCTCGTCATTTTACTTCGGAATAGCTCGGTTTCCGCACGCGATTACGGTCCTGGAGGCCAGAATACTGGGAGATAGGTTTTGGCTCTAACAACGATTTTCAGACGAAGGAAGGCTCTGATTTGAATTCTGCTTGCGGCATTCGATTCCTCTCTTCACTTTACGACGGAATAGCATGTTTTCCTCTCCCGATTACGGTCCTGGAGGCCAGAATACTGCAGGATAGGTTTTGGCAATAACAGCGATTTTCTGACGAAGGAAGGCACCGATTTGAATTCTGCTTGCGGCATTCGATCCCTCTCTTCACTTTACGACGGAATAGCATGTTTTCCTCTCCCGATTACGGTCCTGGAGGCCAGAATACTGCAGGATAGGTTTTGGCAATAACAGCGATTTTCTGACGAAGGAAGGCTCTGATTTGAATTCTGCTTGCGGCATTCGATCCCTCTCGTCATTTTACGTCGGAATAACATGTTTTCCACGCCCGATTACCGTCCTGGAGGCCAGAATACTGGAACATAGGTTTTGGCAATAACAGCGATTGTCTAACGAAGGAAGGCACTGATTTGAATTCTCCTTGCGGCATTCGATCCCTCTCGTCATTTTACGTCGGAATAGCACGGTTTCCGCACGCGATTACGGTCCTGGAGGCCAGAATACTGCAGGATAGGTTTTGGCAATAACAGCGATTTTCAGACGAAGGAAAGCTCTGATTTGAATTCTGCTTGCGGCATTCGATCCCTCTCGTCATTTTACGTCGGAATAGCATGTTTTCCACACCCGATTACCGTCCTGGAAGCCAGAATACTGGGAAATAGGTTTTGGCTCTAACAGCGATTTTCAGACGAAGGAAGGCTCTGATTTGAATTCTGAATGCGGCATTCGATCCCTCTCATCATTTTACGTCGGAATAGCATGTTTTCCACACCCGATTACCGTCCTGGAGGCCAGAATACTGGAACATAGGTTTTGGCAATAACAGCGATTTTCTAACGAAGGAAGGCACTGATTTGAATTCTCCTTGCGGCATTCGATCCCTCTCGTCATTTTACGTCGGAATAGTATGTTTTCCACACCCGATTACGGTCCTGGACGCCAGAATACTGGGAGATAGGTTTTGGATACAGGAGCGATTTTCTGACGTAGGAAGGCTCTGACTTGAATTCTCCTTACGACATTCGATTCCTCTCATCGTTTTACGTCGGAATAGCACGTTTTCCACACCCGATTACGGTCCTGAAACCCAGAATACTGGGTGATACGTTTTGGATACGGGAGCGATTTTCTAACGTAGGAAGGCTCTGATTTGAATTCTGCTTGCGGCATTCGATCCCTCTCTTCACTTTACGACGGAATAGCATGTTTTCCTCTCCCGATTACGGTCCTGGAGGCCAGAATACTGCAGGATAGGTTTTGGCAATAACAGCGATTTTCTGACGAAGGAAGGCTCTGATTTGAATTCTGCTTGCGGCATTCGATCCCTCTCGTCATTTTACGCCGGAATAGCACGGTTTCCCCACGCGATTACGATCCTGGGAGCCAGGTTTACTGGAACATAGGTTTTGGCAGTAACAGCGATTTTCAGACGAAGGAAGGCTCTGATTTGAATTCTGCTTGCGGCATTCGACCCCTCTCGTCATTTTACGTCGGAATAGCACGTTTTCCACACCCGATTACTGTCCTTTAGGCCAGAATACTGGAAGATAGGTTTTGGCAATAACAGCGATTTTCTAACGAAGGAAGGCACTGATTTGAATTCTCCTTGCGGCATTCGATCCCTCTCGTCATTTTACGTCGGAATAGCATGTTTTGCACACCCGATTACCGTCCTGGAGGCCAGAATACTGGAACATAGGTTTTGGCAATAACAGCGATTTTCTAACGAAGGAAGGCACTGATTTGAATTCTCCTTGCGGCATTCGATCCCTCTCGTCATTTTACGTCGGAATAGCATGTTTTCCACACCCGATTACCGTCCTGGAAGCCAGAATACTGGGAGATAGGTTTTGGATACGGGAGCGATTTTCTAACGTAGGAAGGCTCTGACTTGAATTCTCCTTACGACATTCGATCCCTCTCGTCATTTTACGTCGGAATAGCTCGGTTTCCGCACGCGATTACGGTCCTGGAGGCCAGAATACTGGAACATAGGTTTTGGCTCTAACAGCGATTTTCAGACGAAGGAAGGCTCTGATTTGAATTCTGCTTGCGGCATTCGATCCCTCTCTTCACTTTACGTCGGAATAGCATGTTTTCCTCTCCCGATTACGGTGCTGGAGTCCAGAATACTGCAGGATATGTTTTGGCAATAACAGCGATTTTCTGACGAAGGAAGGCTCTGATTTGAATTCTGCTTGCGGCATTCGATCCCTCTCGTCATTTTACGTCGGAATAGCTCGGTTTCCGCACGCGATTACGGTCCTGGAGGCCAGAATACTGGAACATAGGTTTTGGCTCTAACAGCGATTTTCAGACGAAGGAAAGCTCTGATTTGAATTCTGCTTGCGGCATTCGATCCCTCTCGTCATTTTACGTCGGAATAGCACGGTTTCCCCACGCGATTACGATCCTGGGAGCCAGGTTTACTGGAAGATAGGTTTTGGCAGTAACATCGATTTTCAGACGAAGGAAGGCTCTGATTTGAATTCTGCTTGCGGCATTCGACCCCTCTCGTCATTTTACGTCGGAATAGCACGTTTTCCACACCCGATTACTGTCCTTTAGGCCAGAATACTGGAAGATAGGTTTTGGCAATAACAGCGATTTTCTAACGAAGGAAGGCACTGATTTGAATTCTCCTTGCGGCATTCGATCCCTCTCGTCATTTTACGTCGGAATAGCACGGTTTCAGCACGCGATTACGGTCCTGCAGGCAAGAATACTGGGAGATAGGTTTTGGCTCTAACAGCGATTTTCGGACGAAGGAAAGCTGTGATATGAATTCTGCTTGCGGCATTCGATCGCTCTCGTCATTTTACGTCGGAATAGCATGTTTTCCACACCCGATTACCGTCCTGGAGGCCAGAATACTGGAACATAGGTTTTGGCAATAACAGCGATTTTCTAACGAAGGAAGGCACTGATTTGAATTCTCCTCGCGGCATTCGATCCCTCTCGTCATTTTACGTCGGAATAGCATGTTTTCCACACCCGATTACCGTCCTGGAAGCCAGAATACTGGGAAATAGGTTTTGGCTCTAACAGCGATTTTCAGACGAAGGAAGGCTCTGACTTGAATTCTCCTTACGACATTCGATTCCTCTCATCGTTTTACGTCGGAATAGCACGTTTTCCACACCCGATTACGGTCCTGGAGGCCAGAATACTGGAACATAGGTTTTGGCAATAACAGCGATTTTCTAACGAAGGAAGGCACTGATTAGAATTCTCCTTGCGGCATTCGATCCCTCTCGTCATTTTACGTCGGAATAGTATGTTTTCCACACCTGATTACGGTCCTGAAACCCAGAATACTGGGAGATACGTTTTGGATACAGGAGCGATTTTCAGACGAAGGAAGGCTCTGATTTGAATTCTGCTTCCGGCATTCGATCCCTCTCGTCATTTTACTTCGGAATAGCTCGGTTTCCGCACGCGATTACGGTCCTGGAGGCCAGAATACTGGGAGATAGGTTTTGGCTCTAACAACGATTTTCAGACGAAGGAAGGCTCTGATTTGAATTCTGCTTGCGGCATTCGATTCCTCTCTTCACTTTACGACGGAATAGCATGTTTTCCTCTCCCGATTACGGTCCTGGAGGCCAGAATACTGCAGGATAGGTTTTGGCAATAACAGCGATTTTCTGACGAAGGAAGGCTCTGATTTGAATTCTGCTTGCGGCATTCGATCCCTCTCGTCATTTTACGTCGGAATAACATGTTTTCCACGCCCGATTACCGTCCTGGAGGCCAGAATACTGGAACATAGGTTTTGGCAATAACAGCGATTGTCTAACGAAGGAAGGCACTGATTTGAATTCTCCTTGCGGCATTCGATCCCTCTCGTCATTTTACGTCGGAATAGCACGGTTTCCGCACGCGATTACGGTCCTGGAGGCCAGAATACTGCAGGATAGGTTTTGGCAATAACAGCGATTTTCAGACGAAGGAAAGCTCTGATTTGAATTCTGCTTGCGGCATTCGATCCCTCTCGTCATTTTACGTCGGAATAGCATGTTTTCCACACCCGATTACCGTCCTGGAGGCCAGAATACTGGAACATAGGTTTTGGCAATAACAGCGATTTTCTAACGAAGGAAGGCACTGATTTGAATTCTCCTTGCGGCATTCGATCCCTCTCGTCATTTTACGTCGGAATAGTATGTTTTCCACACCCGATTACGGTCCTGGACGCCAGAATACTGGGAGATAGGTTTTGGATACAGGAGCGATTTTCTGACGTAGGAAGGCTCTGACTTGAATTCTCCTTACGACATTCGATTCCTCTCATCGTTTTACGTCGGAATAGCACGTTTTCCACACCCGATTACGGTCCTGAAACCCAGAATACTGGGAGATACGTTTTGGATACAGGAGCGATTTTCAGACGAAGGAAGGCTCTGATTTGAATTCTGCTTGCGGCATTCGATCCCTCTCTTCACTTTACGACGGAATAGCATGTTTTCCTCTCCCGATTACGGTCCTGGAGGCCAGAATACTGCAGGATAGGTTTTGGCAATAACAGCGATTTTCTGACGAAGGAAGGCTCTGATTTGAATTCTGCTTGCGGCATTCGATCCCTCTCGTCATTTTACGCCGGAATAGCACGGTTTCCCCACGCGATTACGATCCTGGGAGCCAGGTTTACTGGAACATAGGTTTTGGCAGTAACAGCGATTTTCAGACGAAGGAAGGCTCTGATTTGAATTCTGCTTGCGGCATTCGACCCCTCTCGTCATTTTACGTCGGAATAGCACGTTTTCCACACCCGATTACTGTCCTTTAGGCCAGAATACTGGAAGATAGGTTTTGGCAATAACAGCGATTTTCTAACGAAGGAAGGCACTGATTTGAATTCTCCTTGCGGCATTCGATCCCTCTCGTCATTTTACGTCGGAATAGCATGTTTTGCACACCCGATTACCGTCCTGGAGGCCAGAATACTGGAACATAGGTTTTGGCAATAACAGCGATTTTCTAACGAAGGAAGGCACTGATTTGAATTCTCCTTGCGGCATTCGATCCCTCTCGTCATTTTACGTCGGAATAGCATGTTTTCCACACCCGATTACGGTCCTGAAACCCAGAATACTGGGAGATACGTTTTGGATCCAGGAGCGATTTTCAGACGAAGGAAGGCTCTGATTTGAATTCTGCTTGCGGCATTCGATCCCTCTCGTCATTTTACGTCGGAATAGCTCGGTTTCCGCACGCGATTACGGTCCTGGAGGCCAGAATACTGGGAGATAGGTTTTGGCTCTAACAGCGATTTTCAGACGAAGGAAGGCTCTGATTTGAATTCTGCTTGCGGCATTCGATCCCTCTCGTCATTTTACGTCGGAATAGCATGTTTTCCACACCCGATTACCGTCCTGGAGGCCAGAATACTGGAACATAGGTTTTGGCAATAACAGCGAATTTCTAACGAAGGAAGGCACTGATTTGAATTCTCCTTGCGGCATTCGATCCCTCTCGTCATTTTACGTCGGAATAGCTCGGTTTCCGCACGCGATTACGGTCCTGGAGGCCAGAATACTGGGAGATAGGTTTTGGCTCTAACAACGATTTTCAGACGAAGGAAGGCTCTGATTTGAATTCTGCTTGCGGCATTCGATCCCTCTCGTCATTTTACGTCGGAATAACATGTTTTCCACACCCGATTACCGTCCTGGAGGCCAGAATACTGGAACATAGGTTTTGGCAATAACAACGATTTTCTAACGAAGGAAGGCACTGATTTGAATTCTCCTTGCGGCATTCGATCCCTCTCGTCATTTTACGTCGGAATAGTATGTTTTCCACACCTGATTACGGTCCTGAAACCCAGAATACTGGGAGATACGTTTTGGATACAGGAGCGATTTTCAGACGAAGGAAGGCTCTGATTTGAATTCTGCTTCCGGCATTCGATCCCTCTCGTCATTTTACTTCGGAATAGCTCGGTTTCCGCACGCGATTACGGTCCTGGAGGCCAGAATACTGGGAGATAGGTTTTGGCTCTAACAACGATTTTCAGACGAAGGAAGGCTCTGATTTGAATTCTGCTTGCGGCATTCGATTCCTCTCTTCACTTTACGACGGAATAGCATGTTTTCCTCTCCCGATTACGGTCCTGGAGGCCAGAATACTGCAGGATAGGTTTTGGCAATAACAGCGATTTTCTGACGAAGGAAGGCACCGATTTGAATTCTGCTTGCGGCATTCGATCCCTCTCTTCACTTTACGACGGAATAGCATGTTTTCCTCTCCCGATTACGGTCCTGGAGGCCAGAATACTGCAGGATAGGTTTTGGCAATAACAGCGATTTTCAGACGAAGGAAGGCTCTGATTTGAATTCTGCTTGCGGCATTCGACCCCTCTCGTCATTTTACGTCGGAATAGCACGTTTTCCACACCCGATTACTGTCCTTTAGGCCAGAATACTGGAAGATAGGTTTTGGCAATAACAGCGATTTTCTAACGAAGGAAGGCACTGATTTGAATTCTCCTTGCGGCATTCGATCCCTCTCGTCATTTTACGTCGGAATAGCATGTTTTGCACACCCGATTACCGTCCTGGAGGCCAGAATACTGGAACATAGGTTTTGGCAATAACAGCGATTTTCTAACGAAGGAAGGCACTGATTTGAATTCTCCTTGCGGCATTCGATCCCTCTCGTCATTTTACGTCGGAATAGCATGTTTTCCACACCCGATTACGGTCCTGAAACCCAGAATACTGGGAGATACGTTTTGGATCCAGGAGCGATTTTCAGACGAAGGAAGGCTCTGATTTGAATTCTGCTTGCGGCATTCGATCCCTCTCGTCATTTTACGTCGGAATAGCTCGGTTTCCGCACGCGATTACGGTCCTGGAGGCCAGAATACTGGGAGATAGGTTTTGGCTCTAACAGCGATTTTCAGACGAAGGAAGGCTCTGATTTGAATTCTGCTTGCGGCATTCGATCCCTCTCGTCATTTTACGTCGGAATAGCATGTTTTCCACACCCGATTACCGTCCTGGAGGCCAGAATACTGGAACATAGGTTTTGGCAATAACAGCGAATTTCTAACGAAGGAAGGCACTGATTTGAATTCTCCTTGCGGCATTCGATCCCTCTCGTCATTTTACGTCGGAATAGCTCGGTTTCCGCACGCGATTACGGTCCTGGAGGCCAGAATACTGGGAGATAGGTTTTGGCTCTAACAACGATTTTCAGACGAAGGAAGGCTCTGATTTGAATTCTGCTTGCGGCATTCGATCCCTCTCGTCATTTTACGTCGGAATAACATGTTTTCCACACCCGATTACCGTCCTGGAGGCCAGAATACTGGAACATAGGTTTTGGCAATAACAGCGATTTTCTAACGAAGGAAGGCACTGATTTGAATTCTCCTTGCGGCATTCGATCCCTCTCGTCATTTTACGTCGGAATAGTATGTTTTCCACACCTGATTACGGTCCTGAAACCCAGAATACTGGGAGATACGTTTTGGATACAGGAGCGATTTTCAGACGAAGGAAGGCTCTGATTTGAATTCTGCTTCCGGCATTCGATCCCTCTCGTCATTTTACTTCGGAATAGCTCGGTTTCCGCACGCGATTACGGTCCTGGAGGCCAGAATACTGGGAGATAGGTTTTGGCTCTAACAACGATTTTCAGACGAAGGAAGGCTCTGATTTGAATTCTGCTTGCGGCATTCGATTCCTCTCTTCACTTTACGACGGAATAGCATGTTTTCCTCTCCCGATTACGGTCCTGGAGGCCAGAATACTGCAGGATAGGTTTTGGCAATAACAGCGATTTTCTGACGAAGGAAGGCACCGATTTGAATTCTGCTTGCGGCATTCGATCCCTCTCTTCACTTTACGACGGAATAGCATGTTTTCCTCTCCCGATTACGGTCCTGGAGGCCAGAATACTGCAGGATAGGTTTTGGCAATAACAGCGATTTTCTGACGAAGGAAGGCTCTGATTTGAATTCTGCTTGCGGCATTCGATCCCTCTCGTCATTTTACGTCGGAATAACATGTTTTCCACGCCCGATTACCGTCCTGGAGGCCAGAATACTGGAACATAGGTTTTGGCAATAACAGCGATTGTCTAACGAAGGAAGGCACTGATTTGAATTCTCCTTGCGGCATTCGATCCCTCTCGTCATTTTACGTCGGAATAGCACGGTTTCCGCACGCGATTACGGTCCTGGAGGCCAGAATACTGCAGGATAGGTTTTGGCAATAACAGCGATTTTCTGACGAAGGAAGGCTCTGATTTGAATTCTGCTTGCGGCATTCGATCCCTCTCGTCATTTTACGTCGGAATAGCATGTTTTCCGCACCCGATTACCGTCCTGGAGGCCAGAATACTGGAACATAGGTTTTGGCAATAACAGCGATTTTCTAACGAAGGAAGGCACTGATTTGAATTCTCCTTGCGGCATTCGATCCCTCTCGTCATTTTACGTCGGAATAGTATGTTTTCCACACCCGATTACGGTCCTGGAAGCCAGAATACTGGGAGATAGGTTTTGGATACAGGAGCGATTTTCTGACGTAGGAAGGCTCTGACTTGAATTCTCCTTACGACATTCGATTCCTCTCATCGTTTTACGTCGGAATAGCACGTTTTCCACACCCGATTACGGTCCTGCAACCCAGAATACTGGGAGATACGTTTTGGATACAGGAGCGATTTTCAGACGAAGGAAGGCTCTGATTTGAATTCTGCTTGCGGCATTCGATCCCTCTCGTCATTTTACGTCGGAATAGCACGGTTTCCGCACGCGATTACGGTCCTGGAGGCAAGAATACTGGGAGATAGGTTTTGGCTCTAACAGCGATTTTCAGACGAAGGAAAGCTCTGATTTGAATTCTGCTTGCGGCATTCGATCCCTCTCGTCATTTTACGTCGGAATAGCATGTTTTCCACACCCGATTATCGTCCTGGAGGCCAGAATACTGGAAGATAGGTTTTGGCAATAACAGCGATTTTCTAACGAAGGAAGGCACTGATTTGAATTCTCCTTGCGGCATTCGATCCCTCTCGTCATTTTACGTCGGAATAGCATGTTTTCCACACCCGATTACCGTCCTGGAAGCCAGAATACTGGGAGATAGGTTTTGGCTCTAACAGCGATTTTCAGACGAAGGAAGGCTCTGATTTGAATTCTGCTTACGGCATTCGATCCCTCTCATCATTTTACGTCGGAATAGCATGTTTTCCACACCCGATTACCGTCCTGGAGGCCAGAATACTGGAACATAGGTTTTGGCAATAACAGCGATTTTCTAACGAAGGAAGGCACTGATTTGAATTCTCCTTGCGGCATTCGATCCCTCTCGTCATTTTACGTCGGAATAGCATGTTTTCCACACCCGATTATCGTCCTGGAGGCCAGAATACTGGAAGATAGGTTTTGGCAATAACAGCGATTTTCTAACGAAGGAAGGCACTGATTTGAATTCTCCTTGCGGCATTCGATCCCTCTCGTCATTTTACGTCGGAATAGCACGGTTTCCGCACGCGATTACGGTCCTGGAGGCCAGAATACTGCAGGATAGGTTTTGGCAATAACAGCGATTTTCTGACGAAGGAAGGCTCTGATTTGAATTCTGCTTGCGGCATTCGATCCCTCTCGTCATTTTACGTCGGAATAGCATGTTTTCCACACCCGATTACCGTCCTGGAGGCCAGAATACTGGAACATAGGTTTTGGCAATAACAGCGATTTTCTAACGAAGGAAGGCACTGATTTGAATTCTCCTTGCGGCATTCGATCCCTCTCGTCATTTTACGTCGGAATAGTATGTTTTCCACACCCGATTACGGTCCTGGAAGCCAGAATACTGGGAGATAGGTTTTGGATACAGGAGCGATTTTCTGACGTAGGAAGGCTCTGACTTGAATTCTCCTTACGACATTCGATTCCTCTCATCGTTTTACGTCGGAATAGCACGTTTTCCACACCCGATTACGGTCCTGAAACCCAGAATACTGGGAGATACGTTTTGGATCCAGGAGCGATTTTCAGACGAAGGAAGGCTCTGATTTGAATTCTGCTTCCGGCATTCGATCCCTCTCGTCATTTTACTTCGGAATAGCTCGGTTTCCGCACGCGATTACGGTCCTGGAGGCCAGAATACTGGGAGATAGGTTTTGGCTCTAACAACGATTTTCAGACGAAGGAAGGCTCTGATTTGAATTCTGCTTGCGGCATTCGATTCCTCTCTTCACTTTACGACGGAATAGCATGTTTTCCTCTCCCGATTACGGTCCTGGAGGCCAGAATACTGCAGGATAGGTTTTGGCAATAACAGCGATTGTCTAACGAAGGAAGGCACTGATTTGAATTCTCCTTGCGGCATTCGATCCCTCTCGTCATTTTACGTCGGAATAGCACGGTTTCCGCACGCGATTACGGTCCTGGAGGCCAGAATACTGCAGGATAGGTTTTGGCAATAACAGCGATTTTCTGACGAAGGAAGGCTCTGATTTGAATTCTGCTTGCGGCATTCGATCCCTCTCGTCATTTTACGTCGGAATAGCATGTTTTCCACACCCGATTACCGTCCTGGAGGCCAGAATACTGGAACATAGGTTTTGGCAATAACAGCGATTTTCTAACGAAGGAAGGCACTGATTTGAATTCTCCTTGCGGCATTCGATCCCTCTCGTCATTTTACGTCGGAATAGTATGTTTTCCACACCCGATTACGGTCCTGGAAGCCAGAATACTGGGAGATAGGTTTTGGATACAGGAGCGATTTTCTGACGTAGGAAGGCTCTGACTTGAATTCTCCTTACGACATTCGATTCCTCTCATCGTTTTACGTCGGAATAGCACGTTTTCCACACCCGATTACGGTCCTGAAACCCAGAATACTGGGAGATACGTTTTGGATCCAGGAGCGATTTTCAGACGAAGGAAGGCTCCGATTTGAATTCTGCTTGCGGCATTCGATCCCTCTCGTCATTTTACGTCGGAATAGCTCGGTTTCCGCACGCGATTACGGTCCTGGAGGCCAGAATACTGGGAGATAGGTTTTGGCTCTAACAGCGATTTTCAGACGAAGGAAGGCTCTGATTTGAATTCTGCTTGCGGCATTCGATCCCTCTCGTCATTTTACGTCGGAATAGCATGTTTTCCACACCCGATTACGGTCCTGGAGGCCAGAATACTGGAACATAGGTTTTGGCAATAACAGCGATTTTCTAACGAAGGAAGGCACTGATTTGAATTCTCCTTGCGGCATTCGATCCCTCTCGTCATTTTACGTCGGAATAGCTCGGTTTCCGCACGCGATTACGGTCCTGGAGGCCAGAATACTGGGAGATAGGTTTTGGCTCTAACAACGATTTTCAGACGAAGGAAGGCTCTGATTTGAATTCTGCTTGCGGCATTCGATCCCTCTCGTCATTTTACGTCGGAATAACATGTTTTCCACACCCGATTACCGTCCTGGAGGCCAGAATACTGGAACATAGGTTTTGGCAATAACAGCGATTTTCTAACGAAGGAAGGCACTGATTTGAATTCTCCTTGCGGCATTCGATCCCTCTCGTCATTTTACGTCGGAATAGTATGTTTTCCACACCTGATTACGGTCCTGAAACCCAGAATACTGGGAGATACGTTTTGGATACAGGAGCGATTTTCAGACGAAGGAAGGCTCTGATTTGAATTCTGCTTCCGGCATTCGATCCCTCTCGTCATTTTACTTCGGAATAGCTCGGTTTCCGCACGCGATTACGGTCCTGGAGGCCAGAATACTGGGAGATAGGTTTTGGCTCTAACAACGATTTTCAGACGAAGGAAGGCTCTGATTTGAATTCTGCTTGCGGCATTCGATTCCTCTCTTCACTTTACGACGGAATAGCATGTTTTCCTCTCCCGATTACGGTCCTGGAGGCCAGAATACTGCAGGATAGGTTTTGGCAATAACAGCGATTTTCTGACGAAGGAAGGCACCGATTTGAATTCTGCTTGCGGCATTCGATCCCTCTCTTCACTTTACGACGGAATAGCATGTTTTCCTCTCCCGATTACGGTCCTGGAGGCCAGAATACTGCAGGATAGGTTTTGGCAATAACAGCGATTTTCTGACGAAGGAAGGCTCTGATTTGAATTCTGCTTGCGGCATTCGATCCCTCTCGTCATTTTACGTCGGAATAACATGTTTTCCACGCCCGATTACCGTCCTGGAGGCCAGAATACTGGAACATAGGTTTTGGCAATAACAGCGATTGTCTAACGAAGGAAGGCACTGATTTGAATTCTCCTTGCGGCATTCGATCCCTCTCGTCATTTTACGTCGGAATAGCACGGTTTCCGCACGCGATTACGGTCCTGGAGGCCAGAATACTGCAGGATAGGTTTTGGCAATAACAGCGATTTTCTGACGAAGGAAGGCTCTGATTTGAATTCTGCTTGCGGCATTCGACCCCTCTCGTCATTTTACGTCGGAATAGCACGTTTTCCACACCCGATTACTGTCCTTTAGGCCAGAATACTGGAAGATAGGTTTTGGCAATAACAGCGATTTTCAGACGAAGGAAGGCACTGATTTGAATTCTCCTTGCGGCATTCGATCCCTCTCGTCATTTTACGTCGGAATAGTATGTTTTCCACACCCGATTACGGTCCTGGAAGCCAGAATACTGGGAGATAGGTTTTGGATACAGGAGCGATTTTCTGACGTAGGAAGGCTCTGACTTGAATTCTCCTTACGACATTCGATTCCTCTCATCGTTTTACGTCGGAATAGCACGTTTTCCACACCCGATTACGGTCCTGAAACCCAGAATACTGGGAGATACGTTTTGGATACAGGAGCGATTTTCAGACGAAGGAATGCTCTGATTTGAATTCTGCTTGCGGCATTCGATCCCTCTCGTCATTTTACGTCGGAATAGCACGTTTTCCACACCCGATTACTGTCCTTTAGGCCAGAATACTGGAAGATAGGTTTTGGCAATAACAGCGATTTTCTAACGAAGGAAGGCACTGATTTGAATTCTCCTTGCGGCATTCAATCCCTCTCGTCATTTTACGTCGGAATAGCACGGTTTCAGCACGCGATTACGGTCCTGCAGGCAAGAATACTGGGAGATAGGTTTTGGCTCTAACAGCGATTTTCGGACGAAGGAAAGCTGTGATATGAATTCTGCTTGCGGCATTCGATCGCTCTCGTCATTTTACGTCGGAATAGCATGTTTTCCACACCCGATTACGGTCCTGGAGGCCAGAATACTGGAACATAGGTTTTGGCAATAACAGCGATTTTCTAACGAAGGAAGGCACTGATTTGAATTCTCCTTGCGGCATTCGATCCCTCTCGTCATTTTACGTCGGAATAGCTCGGTTTCCGCACGCGATTACGGTCCTGGAGGCCAGAATACTGGGAGATAGGTTTTGGCTCTAACAACGATTTTCAGACGAAGGAAGGCTCTGATTTGAATTCTGCTTGCGGCATTCGATCCCTCTCGTCATTTTACGTCGGAATAACATGTTTTCCACACCCGATTACCGTCCTGGAGGCCAGAATACTGGAACATAGGTTTTGGCAATAACAGCGATTTTCTAACGAAGGAAGGCACTGATTTGAATTCTCCTTGCGGCATTCGATCCCTCTCGTCATTTTACGTCGGAATAGTATGTTTTCCACACCTGATTACGGTCCTGAAACCCAGAATACTGGGAGATACGTTTTGGATACAGGAGAGATTTTCAGACGAAGGAAGGCTCTGATTTGAATTCTGCTTCCGGCATTCGATCCCTCTCGTCATTTTACGTCGGAATAGCTCGGTTTCCGCACGCGATTACGGTCCTGGAGGCCAGAATACTGGGAGATAGGTTTTGGCTCTAACAACGATTTTCAGACGAAGGAAGGCTCTGATTTGAATTCTGCTTGCGGCATTCGATTCCTCTCTTCACTTTACGACGGAATAGCATGTTTTCCTCTCCCGATTACGGTCCTGGAGGCCAGAATACTGCAGGATAGGTTTTGGTAATAACAGCGATTTTCTGACGAAGGAAGGCTCTGATTTGAATTCTGCTTGCGGCATTCGATCCCTCTCGTCATTTTACGTCGGAATAACATGTTTTCCACGCCCGATTACCGTCCTGGAGGCCAGAATACTGGAACATAGGTTTTGGCAATAACAGCGATTGTCTAACGAAGGAAGGCACTGATTTGAATTCTCCTTGCGGCATTCGATCCCTCTCGTCATTTTACGTCGGAATAGCACGGTTTCCGCACGCGATTACGGTCCTGGAGGCCAGAATACTGCAGGATAGGTTTTGGCAATAACAGCGATTTTCTGACGAAGGAAGGCTCTGATTTGAATTCTGGTTGCGGCATTCGATCCCTCTCGTCATTTTACGTCGGAATAGCATGTTTTCCACACCCGATTACCGTCCTGGAGGCCAGAATACTGGAACATAGGTTTTGGCAATAACAGCGATTTTCTAACGAAGGAAGGCACTGATTTGAATTCTCCTTGCGGCATTCGATCCCTCTCGTCATTTTACGTCGGAATAGTATGTTTTCCACACCCGATTACGATCCTGGGAGCCAGGTTTACTGGAAGATAGGTTTTGGCAGTAACAGCGATTTTCAGACGAAGGAAGGCTCTGATTTGAATTCTGCTTGCGGCACTCGACCCCTCTCGTCATTTTACGTCGGAATAGCACGTTTTCCACACCCGATTACTGTCCTTTAGGCCAGAATACTGGAAGATAGGTTTTGGCAATAACAGCGATTTTCTAACGAAGGAAGGCACTGATTTGAATTCTCCTTGCGGCATTCGATTCCTCTCGTCATTTTACGTCGAAATAGCATGTTTTCCACACCCGATTACCGTCCTGGAAGCCAGAATACTGGGAGATAGGTTTTGGATACGGGAGCGATTTTCTAACGTAGGAAGGCTCTGACTTGAATTCTCCTTACGACATTCGATCCCTCTCGTCATTTTACGTCGGAATAGCACGGTTTCCGCACGCGATTACGGTCATGGAGGCCAGAATACTGCAGGATAGGTTTTGGCAATAACAGCGATTTTCTGACGAAGGAAGGCTCTGATTTGAATTCTGCATGCGGCATTCGATCCCTCTCGTCATTTTACGTCGGAATAGCATGTTTTCCACACCCGATTACCGTCCTGGAAGCCAGAATACTGGGAAATAGGTTTTGGCTCTAACAGCGATTTTCAGACGAAGGAAGGCACTGATTTGAATTCTCCTTGCGGCATTCGATCCCTCTCGTCATTTTACGTCGGAATAGTATGTTTTCCACACCCGATTACGGTCCTGGAAGCCAGAATACTGGGAGATAGGTTTTGGATACAGGAGCGATTTTCTGACGTAGGAAGGCTCTGACTTGAATTCTCCTTACGACATTCGATTCCTCTCATCATTTTACGTCGGAATAGCACGTTTTCCACACCCGATTACGGTCCTGAAACCCAGAATACTGGGAGATACGTTTTGGATACAGGAGCGATTTTCAGACGAAGGAAGGCTCTGATTTGAATTCTGCTTGCGGCATTCGATCCCTCTCGTCATTTTACGTCGGAATAGCACGGTTTCCGCACGCGATTACGGTCCTGGAGGCAAGAATACTGGGAGATAGGTTTTGGCTCTAACAGCGATTTTCAGACGAAGGAAAGCTCTGATTTGAATTCTGCTTGCGGCATTCGATCCCTCTCGTCATTTTACGTCGGAATAGCACGGTTTCCCCACGCGATTACGATCCTGGGAGCCAGGTTTACTGGAAGATAGGTTTTGGCAGTAACATCGATTTTCAGACGAAGGAAGGCTCTGATTTGAATTCTGCTTGCGGCATTCGACCCCTCTCGTCATTTTACGTCGGAATAGCACGTTTTCCACACCCGATTACTGTCCTTTAGGCCAGAATACTGGAAGATAGGTTTTGGCAATAACAGCGATTTTCTAACGAAGGAAGGCACTGATTTGAATTCTGCTTGCGGCATTCGATCCCTCTCGTCATTTTACGTCGGAATAACATGTTTTACACGCCCGATTACCGTCCTGGAGGCCAGAATACTGGAACATAGGTTTTGGCAATAACAGCGATTGTCTAACGAAGGAAGGCACTGATTTGAATTCTCCTTGCGGCATTCGATCCCTCTCGTCATTTTACGTCGGAATAGCACGGTTTCCGCACGCGATTACGGTCCTGGAGGCCAGAATACTGCAGGATAGGTTTTGGCAATAACAGCGATTTTCTGACGAAGGAAGGCTCTGATTTGAATTCTGCTTGCGGCATTCGATCCTTCTCGTCATTTTACGTCGGAATAGCATGTTTTCCACACCAGATTACCGTCCTGGAGGCCAGAATACTGGAACATAGGTTTTGGCAATAACAGCGATTTTCTAACGAAGGAAGGCACTGATTTGAATTCTCCTTGCGGCATTCAATCCCTCTCGTCATTTTACGTCGGAATAGCACGGTTTCAGCACGCGATTACGGTCCTGCAGGCAAGAATACTGGGAGATAGGTTTTGGCTCTAACAGCGATTTTCGGACGAAGGAAAGCTGTGATATGAATTCTGCTTGCGGCATTCGATCGCTCTCGTCATTTTACGTCGGAATAGCATGTTTTCCACACCCGATTACGGTCCTGGAGGCCAGAATACTGGAACATAGGTTTTGGCAATAACAGCGATTTTCTAACGAAGGAAGGCACTGATTTGAATTCTCCTTGCGGCATTCGATCCCTCTCGTCATTTTACGTCGGAATAGCTCGGTTTCCGCACGCGATTACGGTCCTGGAGGCCAGAATACTGGGAGATAGGTTTTGGCTCTAACAACGATTTTCAGACGAAGGAAGGCTCTGATTTGAATTCTGCTTGCGGCATTCGATCCCTCTCGTCATTTTACGTCGGAATAACATGTTTTCCACACCCGATTACCGTCCTGGAGGCCAGAATACTGGAACATAGGTTTTGGCAATAACAGCGATTTTCTAACGAAGGAAGGCACTGATTTGAATTCTCCTTGCGGCATTCGATCCCTCTCGTCATTTTACGTCGGAATAGTATGTTTTCCACACCTGATTACGGTCCTGAAACCCAGAATACTGGGAGATACGTTTTGGATACAGGAGAGATTTTCAGACGAAGGAAGGCTCTGATTTGAATTCTGCTTCCGGCATTCGATCCCTCTCGTCATTTTACTTCGGAATAGCTCGGTTTCCGCACGCGATTACGGTCCTGGAGGCCAGAATACTGGGAGATAGGTTTTGGCTCTAACAACGATTTTCAGACGAAGGAAGGCTCTGATTTGAATTCTGCTTGCGGCATTCGATTCCTCTCTTCACTTTACGACGGAATAGCATGTTTTCCTCTCCCGATTACGGTCCTGGAGGCCAGAATACTGCAGGATAGGTTTTGGCAATAACAGCGATTTTCTGACGAAGGAAGGCACCGATTTGAATTCTGCTTGCGGCATTCGATCCCTCTCTTCACTTTACGACGGAATAGCATGTTTTCCTCTCCCGATTACGGTCCTGGAGGCCAGAATACTGCAGGATAGGTTTTGGCAATAACAGCGATTTTCTGACGAAGGAAGGCTCTGATTTGAATTCTGCTTGCGGCATTCGATCCCTCTCGTCATTTTACGTCGGAATAACATGTTTTCCACGCCCGATTACCGTCCTGGAGGCCAGAATACTGGAACATAGGTTTTGGCAATAACAGCGATTGTCTAACGAAGGAAGGCACTGATTTGAATTCTCCTTGCGGCATTCGATCCCTCTCGTCATTTTACGTCGGAATAGCACGGTTTCCGCACGCGATTACGGTCCTGGAGGCCAGAATACTGCAGGATAGGTTTTGGCAATAACAGCGATTTTCTGACGAAGGAAGGCTCTGATTTGAATTCTGGTTGCGGCATTCGATCCCTCTCGTCATTTTACGTCGGAATAGCATGTTTTCCACACCCGATTACCGTCCTGGAGGCCAGAATACTGGAACATAGGTTTTGGCAATAACAGCGATTTTCTAACGAAGGAAGGCACTGATTTGAATTCTCCTTGCGGCATTCGATCCCTCTCGTCATTTTACGTCGGAATAGTATGTTTTCCACACCCGATTACGATCCTGGGAGCCAGGTTTACTGGAAGATAGGTTTTGGCAGTAACAGCGATTTTCAGACGAAGGAAGGCTCTGATTTGAATTCTGCTTGCGGCACTCGACCCCTCTCGTCATTTTACGTCGGAATAGCACGTTTTCCACACCCGATTACTGTCCTTTAGGCCAGAATACTGGAAGATAGGTTTTGGCAATAACAGCGATTTTCTAACGAAGGAAGGCACTGATTTGAATTCTCCTTGCGGCATTCGATTCCTCTCGTCATTTTACGTCGAAATAGCATGTTTTCCACACCCGATTACCGTCCTGGAAGCCAGAATACTGGGAGATAGGTTTTGGATACGGGAGCGATTTTCTAACGTAGGAAGGCTCTGACTTGAATTCTCCTTACGACATTCGATCCCTCTCGTCATTTTACGTCGGAATAGCACGGTTTCCGCACGCGATTACGGTCATGGAGGCCAGAATACTGCAGGATAGGTTTTGGCAATAACAGCGATTTTCTGACGAAGGAAGGCTCTGATTTGAATTCTGCATGCGGCATTCGATCCCTCTCGTCATTTTACGTCGGAATAGCATGTTTTCCACACCCGATTACCGTCCTGGAAGCCAGAATACTGGGAAATAGGTTTTGGCTCTAACAGCGATTTTCAGACGAAGGGAGGCACTGATTTGAATTCTCCTTGCGGCATTCGATCCCTCTCGTCATTTTACGTCGGAATAGTATGTTTTCCACACCCGATTACGGTCCTGGAAGCCAGAATACTGGGAGATAGGTTTTGGATACAGGAGCGATTTTCTGACGTAGGAAGGCTCTGACTTGAATTCTCCTTACGACATTCGATTCCTCTCATCATTTTACGTCGGAATAGCACGTTTTCCACACCCGATTACGGTCCTGAAACCCAGAATACTGGGAGATACGTTTTGGATACAGGAGCGATTTTCAGACGAAGGAATGCTCTGATTTGAATTCTGCTTGCGGCATTCGATCCCTCTCGTCATTTTACGTCGGAATAGCACGGTTTCCGCACGCGATTACGGTCCTGGAGGCAAGAATACTGGGAGATAGGTTTTGGCTCTAACAGCGATTTTCAGACGAAGGAAAGCTCTGATTTGAATTCTGCTTGCGGCATTCGATCCCTCTCGTCATTTTACGTCGGAATAGCACGGTTTCCCCACGCGATTACGATCCTGGGAGCCAGGTTTACTGGAAGATAGGTTTTGGCAGTAACATCGATTTTCAGACGAAGGAAGGCTCTGATTTGAATTCTGCTTGCGGCATTCGACCCCTCTCGTCATTTTACGTCGGAATAGCACGTTTTCCACACCCGATTACTGTCCTTTAGGCCAGAATACTGGAAGATAGGTTTTGGCAATAACAGCGATTTTCTAACGAAGGAAGGCACTGATTTGAATTCTCCTTGCGGCATTCAATCCCTCTCGTCATTTTACGTCGGAATAGCACGGTTTCAGCACGCGATTACGGTCCTGCAGGCAAGAATACTGGGAGATAGGTTTTGGCTCTAACAGCGATTTTCGGACGAAGGAAAGCTGTGATATGAATTCTGCTTGCGGCATTCGATCGCTCTCGTCATTTTACGTCGGAATAGCATGTTTTCCACACCCGATTACGGTCCTGGAGGCCAGAATACTGGAACATAGGTTTTGGCAATAACAGCGATTTTCTAACGAAGGAAGGCACTGATTTGAATTCTCCTTGCGGCATTCGATCCCTCTCGTCATTTTACGTCGGAATAGCTCGGTTTCCGCACGCGATTACGGTCCTGGAGGCCAGAATACTGGGAGATAGGTTTTGGCTCTAACAACGATTTTCAGACGAAGGAAGGCTCTGATTTGAATTCTGCTTGCGGCATTCGATCCCTCTCGTCATTTTACGTCGGAATAACATGTTTTCCACACCCGATTACCGTCCTGGAGGCCAGAATACTGGAACATAGGTTTTGGCAATAACAGCGATTTTCTAACGAAGGAAGGCACTGATTTGAATTCTCCTTGCGGCATTCGATCCCTCTCGTCATTTTACGTCGGAATAGTATGTTTTCCACACCTGATTACGGTCCTGAAACCCAGAATACTGGGAGATACGTTTTGGATACAGGAGCGATTTTCAGACGAAGGAAGGCTCTGATTTGAATTCTGCTTCCGGCATTCGATCCCTCTCGTCATTTTACTTCGGAATAGCTCGGTTTCCGCACGCGATTACGGTCCTGGAGGCCAGAATACTGGGAGATAGGTTTTGGCTCTAACAACGATTTTCAGACGAAGGAAGGCTCTGATTTGAATTCTGCTTGCGGCATTCGATTCCTCTCTTCACTTTACGACGGAATAGCATGTTTTCCTCTCCCGATTACGGTCCTGGAGGCCAGAATACTGCAGGATAGGTTTTGGCAATAACAGCGATTTTCTGACGAAGGAAGGCACCGATTTGAATTCTGCTTGCGGCATTCGATCCCTCTCTTCACTTTACGACGGAATAGCATGTTTTCCTCTCCCGATTACGGTCCTGGAGGCCAGAATACTGCAGGATAGGTTTTGGCAATAACAGCGATTTTCTGACGAAGGAAGGCTCTGATTTGAATTCTGCTTGCGGCATTCGATCCCTCTCGTCATTTTACGTCGGAATAACATGTTTTCCACGCCCGATTACCGTCCTGGAGGCCAGAATACTGGAACATAGGTTTTGGCAATAACAGCGATTGTCTAACGAAGGAAGGCACTGATTTGAATTCTCCTTGCGGCATTCGATCCCTCTCGTCATTTTACGTCGGAATAGCACGGTTTCCGCACGCGATTACGGTCCTGGAGGCCAGAATACTGCAGGATAGGTTTTGGCAATAACAGCGATTTTCTGACGAAGGAAGGCTCTGATTTGAATTCTGCTTGCGGCATTCGATCCCTCTCGTCATTTTACGTCGGAATAGCATGTTTTCCACACCAGATTACCGTCCTGGAGGCCAGAATACTGGAACATAGGTTTTGGCAATAACAGCGATTTTCTAACGAAGGAAGGCACTGATTTGAATTCTCCTTGCGGCATTCGATCCCTCTCGTCATTTTACGTCGGAATAGTATGTTTTCCACACCCGATTACGATCCTGGGAGCCAGGTTTACTGGAAGATAGGTTTTGGCAGTAACAGCGATTTTCAGACGAAGGAAGGCTCTGATTTGAATTCTGCTTGCGGCACTCGACCCCTCTCGTCATTTTACGTCGGAATAGCACGTTTTCCACACCCGATTACTGTCCTTTAGGCCAGAATACTGGAAGATAGGTTTTGGCAATAACAGCGATTTTCTAACGAAGGAAGGCACTGATTTGAATTCTCCTTGCGGCATTCGATCCCTCTCGTCATTTTACGTCGGAATAGTATGTTTTCCACACCTGATTACGGTCCTGAAACCCAGAATACTGGGAGATACGTTTTGGATACAGGAGCGATTTTCAGACGAAGGAAGGCTCTGATTTGAATTCTGCTTCCGGCATTCGATCCCTCTCGTCATTTTACTTCGGAATAGCTCGGTTTCCGCACGCGATTACGGTCCTGGAGGCCAGAATACTGCAGGATAGGTTTTGGCAATAACAGCGATTTTCTGACGAAGGAAGGCTCTGATTTGAATTCTGCTTGCGGCATTCGATCCCTCTCGTCATTTTACGTCGGAATAGCATGTTTTCCACACCAGATTACCGTCCTGGAGGCCAGAATACTGGAACATAGGTTTTGGCAATAACAGCGATTTTCTAACGAAGGAAGGCACTGATTTGAATTCTCCTTGCGGCATTCGATCCCTCTCGTCATTTTACGTCGGAATAGTATGTTTTCCACACCCGATTACGATCCTGGGAGCCAGGTTTACTGGAAGATAGGTTTTGGCAGTAACAGCGATTTTCAGACGAAGGAAGGCACTGATTTGAATTCTGCTTGCGGCATTCGATCCCTCTCGTCATTTTACGTCGGAATAGCACGTTTTCCACACCCGATTAAGGTCCTGGAGGCCAGAATACTGGGAGATGGGTTTTGGCTCTAACAGCGATTTTCAGACGAAGGAAGGCTCTGATTTGAATTCTCCTTGCGGCATTCGAACCCTCTCGTCATTTTACGTCGGAATAGCACGTTTTCCACACCCGATTAAGGTCCTGGAGGCCAGAATACTGGGAGATATGTTTTGGCTCTAATACCGATTTTCTGACGAAATAAGGCTCTGATTTGAATTCTGCTTGCGGCATTCGATCCCTCTCGTCATGTTACGTCGGAATAGCACGTTTTCCACACCCGATTACTGTCCTGGAGGCCAGAATACTGGAAGATAGGTTTTGGCAATAACCAATTTTCAGACGAAGGAAGGCTCTGATTTGAGTTCTGCTTGCGGCATTGGATTCCTCTCGTCATTTTCCGTCGGAATAGCTCGTTTTCCACACCCGATTATGGTCCTGGAGGCCAGAATACTGGGAGATAGGTTTTGGCTCTAATAGCGATTTTCTGACGAAATAAGGCTCTGATTTGAATTCTGCTTGCGGCATTCGATCCCTCTCGTCATGTTACGTCGGAATAGCACGTTTTCCACACCCGATTAAGGTCCTGGAGGCCAGAATACTGGGAGATAGGTTTTGGATACAGGAGCGATTTTCAGACGAAGGAAGGCTCTGACTTGAATTCTGCTTGCGGCATTCGATCCCTCTAGTCATTTTACGTCGGAATAGCATGTTTTCCTCTCCCGATTACGGTCCTGGAGGCCAGAATACTGCAGGATAGGTTTTGGCAATAACAGCGATTTTCTGACGAAGGAAGGCTCTGATTTGAATTCTGCTTGCGGCATTCGATTCCTCTCATCGTTTTACGTCGGAATAACACGTTTTCCACACCCGATTACGGTCCTGAAACCCAGAATACTGGGAGATACGTTTTGGATACAGGAGCGATTTTCAGACGAAGGAAGGCTCTGATTTGAATTCTGCTTGCGGCATTCGATCCCTCTCATCATTTTACGTCGGAATAGCTCGGTTTCCGCACGCGATTACGGTCCTGGAGGCAAGAATACTGGGAGATAGGTTTTGGCTCTAACAGCGATTTTCAGACGAAGGAAGGCACTGATTTGAATTCTGCTTGCGGCATTCGATCCCTCTCGTCATTTTACGTCGGAATAGCACGTTTTCCACACCCGATTAAGGTCCTGGAGGCCAGAATACTGGGAGATGGGTTTTGGCTCTAACAGCGATTTTCAGACGAAGGAAGGCTCTGATTTGAATTCTCCTTGCGGCATTCGAACCCTCTCGTCATTTTACGTCGGAATAGCACGTTTTCCACACCCGATTACCGTCCTGGAGGCCAGAATACTGGAACATAGGTTTTGGCAATAACAGCGATTTTCTGACGAAGGAAGGCACTGATTTGTATTCTGCTTGCGGCATTCGACCCCTCTCATCATTTTACGTCGGAATAGCACGGTTTCCGCACCCGATTACCGTCCTGGAGGCCAGAATACTGGGAGATAGGTTTTGGCAATAACAGCGATTTTCTGACGATGGAAGGCACTGATTTGAATTCTGCTTGCGGCATTCGACCCCTCTCATCATTTTACGTCGGAATAGCACGGTTTCCGCACCCGATTACCGTCCTGGAGGCCAGAATACTGGGAGATAGGTTTTGGCTCTAACAGCGATTTTCAGACGAAGGAAAGCTCTGATTTGAATTCTGCTTGCGGCATTCGATCCCTCTCGTCATTTTACGTCGGAATAGCATGATTTCCACACCCGATTACCGTCCTGGAGGCCAGAATACTGGAACATAGGTTTTGGCAATAACAGCGATTTTCTAACGAAGGAAGGCACTGATTTGAATTTTACTTACGGCATTCGATCCCTCTCGTCATTTTACGTCGGAATAGTATGTTTTCCACACCCGATTACCGTCCTGGAGGCCTGAATACTGGGAGATAGGTTTTGGCTCTAACAGCGATTTTCAGACGAAGGAAGGCTCTGATTTGAATTCTGCTTTGCGGCATTCGATCCCTCTAGTCATTTTACGTCGGAATAGCATGTTTTCCTCTCCCGATTACGGTCCTGGAGGCCAGAATACTGCAGGATAGGTTTTGGCAATAACAGCGATTTTCTGACGAAGGAAGGCTCTGACTTGAATTCTCCTTACGACATTCGATTCCTCTCATCGTTTTACGTCGGAATAGCACGTTTTCCACACCCGATTACCGTCCTGGAGGCCAGAATACTGGAACATAGGTTTTGGCAATAACAGCGATTTTCTGACGAAGGAAGGCACTGATTTGTATTCTGCTTGCGGCATTCGACCCCTCTCATCATTTTACGTCGGAATAGCACGGTTTCCGCACCCGATTACCGTCCTGGAGGCCAGAATACTGGGAGATAGGTTTTGGCAATAACAGCGATTTTCTGACGAAGGAAGGCACTGATTTGAATTCTGCTTGCGGCATTCGACCCCTCTCATCATTTTACGTCGGAATAGCACGGTTTCCGCACCCGATTACCGTCCTGGAGGCCAGAATACTGGGAGATAGGTTTTGGCTCTAACAGCGATTTTCAGACGAAGGAAAGCTCTGATTTGAATTCTGCTTGCGGCATTCGATCCCTCTCGTCATTTTACGTCGGAATAGCATGATTTCCACACCCGATTACCGTCCTGGAGGCCAGAATACTGGAACATAGGTTTTGGCAATAACAGCGATTTTCTAACGAAGGAAGGCACTGATTTGAATTTTACTTACGGCATTCGATCCCTCTCGTCATTTTACGTCGGAATAGTATGTTTTCCACACCCGATTACCGTCCTGGAGGCCAGAATACTGGGAGATAGGTTTTGGCTCTAACAGCGATTTTCAGACGAAGGAAGGCTCTGATTTGAATTCTGCTTTCGGCATTCGATCCCTCTCGTCATTTTACGTCGGAATAACATGTTTTCCACACCCGATTACCGTCCTGGAGGCCAGAATACTGGGAGATAGGTTTTGACTCTAACAGCGATTTTCAGACGAAGGAAGGCTCTGATTTGAATTCTGCTTGCGGCATTCGATCCCTCTAGTCATTTTACGTCGCAATAGCATGTTTTCCTCTCCCGATTACGGTCCTGGAGGCCAGAATACTGCAGGATAGGTTTTGGCAATAACAGCGATTTTCTGACGAAGGAAGGCTCGGATTTGAATTCTGCTTGCGGCATTCGATTCCTCTCATCATTTTACGTCGGAATAACACGTTTTCCACACCCGATTACGGTCCTGAAACCCAGAATACTGGGAGATACGTTTTGGATACAGGAGCGATTTTCAGACGAAGGAAGGCTCTGATTTGAATTCTGCTTGCGGCATTCGATCCCTCTCATCATTTTACGTCGGAATAGCTCGGTTTCCGCACGCGATTACGGTCCTGGAGGCAAGAATACTGGGAGATAGGTTTTGGCTCTAACAGCGATTTTCAGACGAAGGAAGGCACTGATTTGAATTCTGCTTGCGGCATTCGATCCCTCTCGTCATTTTACGTCGGAATAGCACGTTTTCCACACCCGATTACTGTCCTGGAGGCCAGAATACTGGAAGATAGGTTTTGGCAATAACCAATTTTCAGACGAAGGAAGGCTCTGATTTGACTTCTGCTTGCGGCATTGGATTCCTCTAGTCATTTTACGTCGGAATAGCATGTTTTCCTCTCCCGATTACGGTCCTGGAGGCCAGAATACTGCAGGATAGGTTTTGGCAATAACAGCGATTTTCTGACGAAGGAAGGCTCTGATTTGAATTCTGCTTGCGGCATTCGATCCCTCTCGTCATTTTACGTCGGAATAGCACGTTTTCCACACCCGATTAAGGTCCTGGAGGCCAGAATACTGCAGGATAGGTTTTGGCTCTAACAGCGATTTTCAGACGAAGGAAGGCTCTGATTTGAATTCTCCTTGCGGCATTCGAACCCTCTCGTCATTTTACGTCGGAATAGCACGTTTTCCACACCCGATTAAGGTCCTGGAGGCCAGAATACTGGGAGATATGTTTTGGCTCTAATAGCGATTTTCTGACGAAATAAGGCTCTGATTTGAATTCTGCTTGCGGCATTCGATCCCTCTCGTCATGTTACGTCGGAATAGCACGTTTTCCACACCCGATTACTGTCCTGGAGGCCAGAATACTGGAAGATAGGTTTTGGCAATAACAGCGATTTTCAGACGAAGGAAGGCTCTGATTTGACTTCTGCTTGCGGCATTGGATTCCTCTCGTCATTTTCCGTCGGAATAGCTCGTTTTCCACACCCGATTATGGTCCTGGAGGCCAGAATACTGGGAGATAGGTTTTGGCTCTAATAGCGATTTTCTGACGAAGGAAGGCACTGATTTGAATTCTGCTTGCGGCATTCGATCCCTCTCGTCATTTTACGTCGGAATAGCACGTTTTCCACACCCGATTAAAGTCCTGGAGGCCAGAATACTGGGAGATAGGTTTTGGATACAGGAGCGATTTTCAGACGAAGGAAGGCTCTGACTTGAATTCTGCTTGCGGCATTAGATCCCTCTCGTCATTTTACGTCGGAATAGCACGTTTTCCACACCCGATTAAGGTCCTGGAGGCCAGAATACTGGGAGATAGGTTTTGGCAATAACAGCGATTTTCTAACGAACGAAGGCACTGATTTGAATTCTGCTTGCGGCATTCGATCCCTCTCGTCATGTTACGTCGGAATAGCACGTTTTCCACACCCGATTACTGTCCTGGAGGCCAGAATACTGGAAGATAGGTTTTGGCAATAACCAATTTTCAGACGAAGGAAGGCTCTGATTTGACTTCTGCTTGCGGCATTGGATTCCTCTCGTCATTTTCCGTCGGAATAGCTCGTTTTCCACACCCGATTATGGTCCTGGAGGCCAGAATACTGGGAGATAGGTTTTGGCTCTAATAGCGATTTTCTGACGAAGGAAGGCACTGATTTGAATTCTGCTTGCGGCATTCGATCCCTCTCGTCATTTTACGTCGGAATAGCACGTTTTCCACACCCGATTAAGGTCCTGGAGGCCAGAATACTGGGAGATAGGTTTTGGATACAGGAGCGATTTTCAGACGAAGGAAGGCTCTGACTTGAATTCTGCTTGCGGCATTAGATCCCTCTCGTCATTTTACGTCGGAATAGCACGTTTTCCACACCCGATTAAGGTCCTGGAGGCCAGAATACTGGGAGATAGGTTTTGGCAATAACAGCGATTTTCTAACGAAGGAAGGCACTGATTTGAATTCTGCTTGCGGCATTCGATCCCTCTCGTCATTTTACGTCGGAATAGCACGTTTTCCACACCCGATTACTGTCCTGGAGGCCAGAATACTGGAAGATAGGTTTTGGCAATAACAGCGATTTTCAGACGAAGGAAGGCTCTGATTTGAATTCTCCTTGCGGCATTCGATCCCTCTCGTCATTTTACGTCGGAATAGCATGATTTCCACACCCGATTACCGTCCTGGAGGCCAGAATACTGGAACATAGGTTTTGGCAATAACAGCGATTTTCTAACGAAGGAAGGCACTGATTTGAATTTTACTTACGGCATTCGATCCCTCTCGTCATTTTACGTCGGAATAGTATGTTTTCCACACCCGATTACCGTCCTGGAGGCCAGAATACTGGGAGATAGGTTTTGGCTCTAACAGCGATTTTCAGACGAAGGAAGGCTCTGATTTGAATTCTGCTTTCGGCATTCGATCCCTCTCGTCATTTTACGTCGGAATAGCATGTTTTCCACACCCGATTACCGTCCTGGAGGCCAGAATACTGGGAGATAGGTTTTGACTCTAACAGCGATTTTCAGACGAAGGAAGGCTCTGATTTGAATTCTGCTTGCGGCATTCGATCCCTCTAGTCATTTTACGTCGGAATAGCATGTTTTCCTCTCCCGATTACGGTCCTGGAGGCCAGAATACTGCAGGATAGGTTTTGGCAATAACAGCGATTTTCTGACGAAGGAAGGCTCGGATTTGAATTCTGCTTGCGGCATTCGATTCCTCTCATCATTTTACGTCGGAATAACACGTTTTCCACACCCGATTACGGTCCTGAAACCCAGAATACTGGGAGATACGTTTTGGATACAGGAGCGATTTTCAGACGAAGGAAGGCTCTGATTTGAATTCTGCTTGCGGCATTCGATCCCTCTCATCATTTTACGTCGGAATAGCTCGGTTTCCGCACGCGATTACGGTCCTGGAGGCAAGAATACTGGGAGATAGGTTTTGGCTCTAACAGCGATTTTCAGACGAAGGAAGGCACTGATTTGAATTCTGCTTGCGGCATTCGATCCCTCTCGTCATTTTACGTCGGAATAGCACGTTTTCCACACCCGATTACTGTCCTGGAGGCCAGAATACTGGAAGATAGGTTTTGGCAATAACCAATTTTCAGACGAAGGAAGGCTCTGATTTGACTTCTGCTTGCGGCATTGGATTCCTCTAGTCATTTTACGTCGCAATAGCATGTTTTCCTCTCCCGATTACGGTCCTGGAGGCCAGAATACTGCAGGATAGGTTTTGGCAATAACAGCGATTTTCTGACGAAGGAAGGCTCTGATTTGAATTCTGCTTGCGGCATTCGATCCCTCTCGTCATTTTACGTCGGAATAGCACGTTTTCCACACCCGATTATGGTCCTGGAGGCCAGAATACTGGGAGATGGGTTTTGGCTCTAACAGCGATTTTCAGACGAAGGAAGGCTCTGATTTGAATTCTCCTTGCGGCATTCGAACCCTCTCGTCATTTTACGTCGGAATAGCACGTTTTCCACACCCGATTAAGGTCCTGGAGGCCAGAATACTGGGAGATATGTTTTGGCTCTAATACCGATTTTCTGACGAAATAAGGCTCTGATTTGAATTCTGCTTGCGGCATTCGATCCCTCTCGTCATGTTACGTCGGAATAGCACGTTTTCCACACCCGATTACTGTCCTGGAGGCCAGAATACTGGAAGATAGGTTTTGGCAATAACCAATTTTCAGACGAAGGAAGGCTCTGATTTGACTTCTGCTTGCGGCATTGGATTCCTCTCGTCATTTTCCGTCGGAATAGCTCGTTTTCCACACCCGATTATGGTCCTGGAGGCCAGAATACTGGGAGATAGGTTTTGGCTCTAATAGCGATTTTCTGACGAAGGAAGGCACTGATTTGAATTCTGCTTGCGGCATTCGATCCCTCTCGTCATTTTACGTCGGAATAGCACGTTTTCCACACCCGATTAAAGTCCTGGAGGCCAGAATACTGGGAGATAGGTTTTGGATACAGGAGCGATTTTCAGACGAAGGAAGGCTCTGACTTGAATTCTGCTTGCGGCATTAGATCCCTCTCGTCATTTTACGTCGGAATAGCACGTTTTCCACACCCGATTAAGGTCCTGGAGGCCAGAATACTGGGAGATAGGTTTTGGCAATAACAGCGATTTTCTAACGAACGAAGGCACTGATTTGAATTCTGCTTGCGGCATTCGATCCCTCTCGTCATGTTACGTCGGAATAGCACGTTTTCCACACCCGATTACTGTCCTGGAGGCCAGAATACTGGAAGATAGGTTTTGGCAATAACAGCGATTTTCAGACGAAGGAAGGCTCTGATTTGACTTCTGCTTGCGGCATTGGATTCCTCTCGTCATTTTCCGTCGGAATAGCTCGTTTTCCACACCCGATTATGGTCCTGGAGGCCAGAATACTGGGAGATAGGTTTTGGCTCTAATAGCGATTTTCTGACGAAGGAAGGCACTGATTTGAATTCTGCTTGCGGCATTCGATCCCTCTCGTCATTTTACGTCGGAATAGCACGTTTTCCACACCCGATTACTGTCCTGGAGGCCAGAATACTGGGAGATAGGTTTTGGATACAGGAGCGATTTTCAGACGAAGGAAGGCTCTGACTTGAATTCTGCTTGCGGCATTAGATCCCTCTCGTCATTTTACGTCGGAATAGCACGTTTTCCACACCCGATTAAGGTCCTGGAGGCCAGAATACTGGGAGATAGGTTTTGGCAATAACAGCGATTTTCTAACGAAGGAAGGCACTGATTTGAATTCTGCTTGCGGCATTCGATCCCTCTCGTCATGTTACGTCGGAATAGCACGTTTTCCACACCCGATTACTGTCCTGGAGGCCAGAATACTGGAAGATAGGTTTTGGCAATAACCAATTTTCAGACGAAGGAAGGCTCTGATTTGACTTCTGCTTGCGGCATTGGATTCCTCTCGTCATTTTCCGTCGGAATAGCTCGTTTTCCACACCCGATTATGGTCCTGGAGGCCAGAATACTGGGAGATAGGTTTTGGCTCTAATAGCGATTTTCTGACGAAGGAAGGCACTGATTTGAATTCTGCTTGCGGCATTCGATCCCTCTCGTCATTTTACGTCGGAATAGCACGTTTTCCACACCCGATTAAAGTCCTGGAGGCCAGAATACTGGGAGATAGGTTTTGGATACAGGAGCGATTTTCAGACGAAGGAAGGCTCTGACTTGAATTCTGCTTGCGGCATTAGATCCCTCTCGTCATTTTACGTCGGAATAGCACGTTTTCCACACCCGATTAAGGTCCTGGAGGCCAGAATACTGGGAGATAGGTTTTGGCAATAACAGCGATTTTCTAACGAAGGAAGGCACTGATTTGAATTCTGCTTGCGGCATTCGATCCCTCTCGTCATTTTACGTCGGAATAGCACGTTTTCCACACCCGATTACTGTCCTGGAGGCCAGAATACTGGAAGATAGGTTTTGGCAATAACAGCAATTTTCAGACGAAGGAAGGCTCTGATTTGAATTCTCCTTGCGGCATTCGATCCCTCTCGTCATTTTACGTCGGAATAGCACGTTTTCCACACCCGATTAAGGTCCTGGAGGCCAGAATACTGGGAGATAGGTTTTGGCTCTAATAGCGATTTTCTGACGAAATAAGGCTCTGATTTGAATTCTGCTTGCGGCATTCGATCCCTCTCGTCATGTTACGTCGGAATAGCACGTTTTCCACACCCGATTACTGTCCTGGAGGCCAGAATACTGGAAGATAGGTTTTGGCAATAACCAATTTTCAGACGAAGGAAGGCTCTGATTTGACTTCTGCTTGCGGCATTGGATTCCTCTCGTCATTTTCCGTCGGAATAGCTCGTTTTCCACACCCGATTATGGTCCTGGAGGCCAGAATACTGGGAGATAGGTTTTGGCTCTAATAGCGATTTTCTGACGAAGGAAGGCACTGATTTGAATTCTGCTTGCGGCATTCGATCCCTCTCGTCATTTTACGTCGGAATAGCACGTTTTCCACACCCGATTAAGGTCCTGGAGGCCAGAATACTGGGAGATAGGTTTTGGATACAGGAGCGATTTTCAGACGAAGGAAGGCTCTGATTTGAATTCTGCTTGCGGCATTAGATCCCTCTCGTCATTTTACGTCGGAATAGCACGTTTTCCACACCCGATTAAGGTCCTGGAGGCCAGAATACTGGGAGATAGGTTTTGGCAATAACAGCGATTTTCTAACGAACGAAGGCACTGATTTGAATTCTGCTTGCGGCATTCGACCCCTCTCATCATTTTACGTCGGAATAGCACGGTTTCCGCACCCGATTACCGTCCTGGAGGCCAGAATACTGGGAGATAGGTTTTGGCTCTAACAGCGATTTTCAGACGAAGGAAAGCTCTGATTTGAATTCTGCTTGCGGCATTCGATCCCTCTCGTCATTTTACGTCGGAATAGCATGATTTCCACACCCGATTACCGTCCTGGAAGCCAGAATACTGGGAGATAGGTTTTGGATACAGGAGCGATTTTCTGACGTAGGAAGGCTCTGACTTGAATTCTCCTTACGACATTCGATTCCTCTCATCGTTTTACGTCGGAATAGCACGTTTTCCACACCCGATTACCGTCCTGGAGGCCAGAATACTGGAACATAGGTTTTGGCAATAACAGCGATTTTCTGACGAAGGAAGGCACTGATTTGTATTCTGCTTGCGGCATTCGACCCCTCTCATCATTTTACGCCGGAATAGCACGGTTTCCGCACCCGATTACCGTCCTGGAGGCCAGAATACTGGGAGATAGGTTTTGGCAATAACAGCGATTTTCTGACGAAGGAAGGCACTGATTTGAATTCTGCTTGCGGCATTCGACCCCTCTCATCATTTTACGTCGGAATAGCACGGTTTCCGCACCCGATTACCGTCCTGGAGGCCAGAATACTGGGAGATAGGTTTTGGCTCTAACAGCGATTTTCAGACGAAGGAAAGCTCTGATTTGAATTCTGCTTGCGGCATTCGATCCCTCTCGTCATTTTACGTCGGAATAGCATGATTTCCACACCCGATTACCGTCCTGGAGGCCAGAATACTGGAACATAGGTTTTGGCAATAACAGCGATTTTCTAACGAAGGAAGGCACTGATTTGAATTTTACTTACAGCATTCGATCCCTCTCGTCATTTTACGTCGGAATAGTATGTTTTCCACACCCGATTACCGTCCTGGAGGCCAGAATACTGGGAGATAGGTTTTGGCTCTAACAGCGATTTTCAGACGAGGGAAGGCTCTGATTTGAATTCTGCTTTCGGCATTCGATCCCTCTCGTCATTTTACGTCGGAATAACATGTTTTCCACACCCGATTACCGTCCTGGAGGCCAGAATACTGGGAGATAGGTTTTGACTCTAACAGCGATTTTCAGACGAAGGAAGGCTCTGATTTGAATTCTGCTTGCGGCATTCGATCCCTCTAGTCATTTTACGTCGCAATAGCATGTTTTCCTCTCCCGATTACGGTCCTGGAGGCCAGAATACTGCAGGATAGGTTTTGGCAATAACAGCGATTTTCTGACGAAGGAAGGCTCGGATTTGAATTCTGCTTGCGGCATTCGATTCCTCTCATCATTTTACGTCGGAATAACACGTTTTCCACACCCGATTACGGTCCTGAAACCCAGAATACTGGGAGATACGTTTTGGATACAGGAGCGATTTTCAGACGAAGGAAGGCTCTGATTTGAATTCTGCTTGCGGCATTCGATCCCTCTCATCATTTTACGTCGGAATAGCTCGGTTTCCGCACGCGATTACGGTCCTGGAGGCAAGAATACTGGGAGATAGGTTTTGGCTCTAACAGCGATTTTCAGACGAAGGAAGGCACTGATTTGAATTCTGCTTGCGGCATTCGATCCCTCTCGTCATTTTACGTCGGAATAGCACGTTTTCCACACCCGATTACTGTCCTGGAGGCCAGAATACTGGAAGATAGGTTTTGGCAATAACCAATTTTCAGACGAAGGAAGGCTCTGATTTGACTTCTGCTTGCGGCATTCGATCCCTCTAGTCATTTTACGTCGCAATAGCATGTTTTCCTCTCCCGATTACGGTCCTGGAGGCCAGAATACTGCAGGATAGGTTTTGGCAATAACAGCGATTTTCTGACGAAGGAAGGCTCTGATTTGAATTCTGCTTGCGGCATTCGATCCCTCTCGTCATTTTACGTCGGAATAGCACGTTTTCCACACCCGATTAAGGTCCTGGAGGCCAGAATACTGCAGGATAGGTTTTGGCTCTAACAGCGATTTTCAGACGAAGGAAGGCTCTGATTTGAATTCTCCTTGCGGCATTCGAACCCTCTCGTCATTTTACGTCGGAATAGCACGTTTTCCACACCCGATTAAGGTCCTGGAGGCCAGAATACTGGGAGATATGTTTTGGCTCTAATACCGATTTTCTGACGAAATAAGGCTCTGATTTGAATTCTGCTTGCGGCATTCGATCCCTCTCGTCATGTTACGTCGGAATAGCACGTTTTCCACACCCGATTACTGTCCTGGAGGCCAGAATACTGGAAGATAGGTTTTTTCAATAACCAATTTTCAGACGAAGGAAGGCTCTGATTTGACTTCTGCTTGCGGCATTGGATTCCTCTCGTCATTTTCCGTCGGAATAGCTCGTTTTCCACACCCGATTATGGTCCTGGAGGCCAGAATACTGGGAGATAGGTTTTGGCTCTAATAGCGATTTTCTGACGAAGGAAGGCACTGATTTGAATTCTGCTTGCGGCATTCGATCCCTCTCGTCATTTTACGTCGGAATAGCACGTTTTCCACACCCGATTAAAGTCCTGGAGGCCAGAATACTGGGAGATAGGTTTTGGATACAGGAGCGATTTTCAGACGAAGGAAGGCTCTGACTTGAATTCTGCTTGCGGCATTAGATCCCTCTCGTCATTTTACGTCGGAATAGCACGTTTTCCACACCCGATTAAGGTCCTGGAGGCCAGAATACTGGGAGATAGGTTTTGGCAATAACAGCGATTTTCTAACGAACGAAGGCACTGATTTGAATTCTGCTTGCGGCATTCGATCCCTCTCGTCATGTTACGTCGGAATAGCACGTTTTCCACACCCGATTACTGTCCTGGAGGCCAGAATACTGGAAGATAGGTTTTGGCAATAACCAATTTTCAGACGAAGGAAGGCTCTGATTTGACTTCTGCTTGCGGCATTGGATTCCTCTCGTCATTTTCCGTCGGAATAGCTCGTTTTCCACACCCGATTATGGTCCTGGAGGCCAGAATACTGGGAGATAGGTTTTGGCTCTAATAGCGATTTTCTGACGAAGGAAGGCACTGATTTGAATTC
This sequence comes from Ectemnius lituratus, assembly GCA_910593735.2. Lineage (NCBI taxonomy): Eukaryota > Metazoa > Arthropoda > Insecta > Hymenoptera > Crabronidae > Ectemnius > Ectemnius lituratus. The sequence continues at coordinate 678,993 of OU343044.1, read as the reverse complement.
TGCTTGCGGCATTCGATCCCTCTCGTCATTTTACGTCGGAATAGCACGTTTTCCACACCCGATTAAGGTCCTGGAGGCCAGAATACTGGGAGATAGGTTTTGGATACAGGAGCGATTTTCAGACGAAGGAAGGCTCTGACTTGAATTCTGCTTGCGGCATTAGATCCCTCTCGTCATTTTACGTCGGAATAGCACGTTTTCCACACCCGATTAAGGTCCTGGAGGCCAGAATACTGGGAGATAGGTTTTGGCAATAACAGCGATTTTCTAACGAAGGAAGGCACTGATTTGAATTCTGCTTGCGGCATTCGATCCCTCTCGTCATTTTACGTCGGAATAGCACGTTTTCCACACCCGATTACTGTCCTGGAGGCCAGAATACTGGAAGATAGGTTTTGGCAATAACAGCGATTTTCAGACGAAGGAAGGCTCTGATTTGAATTCTCCTTGCGGCATTCGATCCCTCTCGTCATTTTACGTCGGAATAGCATGATTTCCACACCCGATTACCGTCCTGGAGGCCAGAATACTGGAACATAGGTTTTGGCAATAACAGCGATTTTCTAACGAAGGAAGGCACTGATTTGAATTTTACTTACGGCATTCGATCCCTCTCGTCATTTTACGTCGGAATAGTATGTTTTCCACACCCGATTACCGTCCTGGAGGCCAGAATACTGGGAGATAGGTTTTGGCTCTAACAGCGATTTTCAGACGAAGGAAGGCTCTGATTTGAATTCTGCTTGCGGCATTCGATCCCTCTCGTCATTTTACGTCGGAATAACATGTTTTCCACACCCGATTACCGTCCTGGAGGCCAGAATACTGGGAGATAGGTTTTGGCTCTAACAGCGATTTTCAGACGAAGGAAGGCTCTGATTTGAATTCTGCTTGCGGCATTCGATCCCTCTCGTCATTTTACGTCGCAATAGCATGTTTTCCTCTCCCGATTACGGTCCTGGAGGCCAGAATACTGCAGGATAGGTTTTGGCAATAACAGCGATTTTCTGACGAAGGAAGGCTCGGATTTGAATTCTGCTTGCGGCATTCGATTCCTCTCATCATTTTACGTCGGAATAACACGTTTTCCACACCCGATTACGGTCCTGAAACCCAGAATACTGGGAGATACGTTTTGGATACAGGAGCGATTTTCAGACGAAGGAAGGCTCTGATTTGAATTCTGCTTGCGGCATTCGATCCCTCTCATCATTTTACGTCGGAATAGCTCGGTTTCCGCACGCGATTACGGTCCTGGAGGCAAGAATACTGGGAGATAGGTTTTGGCTCTAACAGCGATTTTCAGACGAAGGAAGGCACTGATTTGAATTCTGCTTGCGGCATTCGATCCCTCTCGTCATTTTACGTCGGAATAGCACGTTTTCCACACCCGATTACTGTCCTGGAGGCCAGAATACTGGAAGATAGGTTTTGGCAATAACCAATTTTCAGACGAAGGAAGGCTCTGATTTGACTTCTGCTTGCGGCATTGGATTCCTCTAGTCATTTTACGTCGCAATAGCATGTTTTCCTCTCCCGATTACGGTCCTGGAGGCCAGAATACTGCAGGATAGGTTTTGGCAATAACAGCGATTTTCTGACGAAGGAAGGCTCTGATTTGAATTCTGCTTGCGGCATTCGATCCCTCTCGTCATTTTACGTCGGAATAGCACGTTTTCCACACCCGATTAAGGTCCTGGAGGCCAGAATACTGCAGGATAGGTTTTGGCTCTAACAGCGATTTTCAGACGAAGGAAGGCTCTGATTTGAATTCTCCTTGCGGCATTCGAACCCTCTCGTCATTTTACGTCGGAATAGCACGTTTTCCACACCCGATTAAGGTCCTGGAGGCCAGAATACTGGGAGATAGGTTTTGGCTCTAATAGCGATTTTCTGACGAAATAAGGCTCTGATTTGAATTCTGCTTGCGGCATTCGATCCCTCTCGTCATGTTACGTCGGAATAGCACGTTTTCCACACCCGATTACTGTCCTGGAGGCCAGAATACTGCAGGATAGGTTTTGGCAATAACCAATTTTCAGACGAAGGAAGGCTCTGATTTGACTTCTGCTTGCGGCATTGGATTCCTCTCGTCATTTTCCGTCGGAATAGCTCGTTTTCCACACCCGATTATGGTCCTGGAGGCCAGAATACTGGGAGATAGGTTTTGGCTCTAATAGCGATTTTCTGACGAAGGAAGGCACTGATTTGAATTCTGCTTGCGGCATTCGATCCCTCTCGTCATTTTACGTCGGAATAGCACGTTTTCCACACCCGATTACTGTCCTGGAGGCCAGAATACTGGGAGATAGGTTTTGGATACAGGAGCGATTTTCAGACGAAGGAAGGCTCTGACTTGAATTCTGCTTGCGGCATTAGATCCCTCTCGTCATTTTACGTCGGAATAGCACGTTTTCCACACCCGATTAAGGTCCTGGAGGCCAGAATACTGGGAGATAGGTTTTGGCAATAACAGCGATTTTCTAACGAAGGAAGGCACTGATTTGAATTCTGCTTGCGGCATTCGATCCCTCTCGTCATGTTACGTCGGAATAGCACGTTTTCCACACCCGATTACTGTCCTGGAGGCCAGAATACTGGAAGATAGGTTTTGGCAATAACCAATTTTCAGACGAAGGAAGGCTCTGATTTGACTTCTGCTTGCGGCATTGGATTCCTCTCGTCATTTTCCGTCGGAATAGCTCGTTTTCCACACCCGATTATGGTCCTGGAGGCCAGAATACTGGGAGATAGGTTTTGGCTCTAATAGCGATTTTCTGACGAAGGAAGGCACTGATTTGAATTCTGCTTGCGGCATTCGATCCCTCTCGTCATTTTACGTCGGAATAGCACGTTTTCCACACCCGATTAAAGTCCTGGAGGCCAGAATACTGGGAGATAGGTTTTGGATACAGGAGCGATTTTCAGACGAAGGAAGGCTCTGACTTGAATTCTGCTTGCGGCATTAGATCCCTCTCGTCATTTTACGTCGGAATAGCACGTTTTCCACACCCGATTAAGGTCCTGGAGGCCAGAATACTGGGAGATAGGTTTTGGCAATAACAGCGATTTTCTAACGAACGAAGGCACTGATTTGAATTCTGCTTGCGGCATTCGATCCCTCTCGTCATTTTACGTCGGAATAGCACGTTTTCCACACCCGATTACTGTCCTGGAGGCCAGAATACTGGAAGATAGGTTTTGGCAATAACAGCAATTTTCAGACGAAGGAAGGCTCTGATTTGAATTCTCCTTGCGGCATTCGAACCCTCTCGTCATTTTACGTCGGAATAGCATGATTTCCACACCCGATTACCGTCCTGGAGGCCAGAATACTGGGAGATAGGTTTTGGCTCTAACAGCGATTTTCAGACGAGGGAAGGCTCTGATTTGAATTCTGCTTTCGGCATTCGATCCCTCTCGTCATTTTACGTCGGAATAACATGTTTTCCACACCCGATTACCGTCCTGGAGGCCAGAATACTGGGAGATAGGTTTTGACTCTAACAGCGATTTTCAGACGAAGGAAGGCTCTGATTTGAATTCTGCTTGCGGCATTCGATCCCTCTAGTCATTTTACGTCGCAATAGCATGTTTTCCTCTCCCGATTACGGTCCTGGAGGCCAGAATACTGCAGGATAGGTTTTGGCAATAACAGCGATTTTCTGACGAAGGAAGGCTCGGATTTGAATTCTGCTTGCGGCATTCGATTCCTCTCATCATTTTACGTCGGAATAACACGTTTTCCACACCCGATTACGGTCCTGAAACCCAGAATACTGGGAGATACGTTTTGGATACAGGAGCGATTTTCAGACGAAGGAAGGCTCTGATTTGAATTCTGCTTGCGGCATTCGATCCCTCTCATCATTTTACGTCGGAATAGCTCGGTTTCCGCACGCGATTACGGTCCTGGAGGCAAGAATACTGGGAGATAGGTTTTGGCTCTAACAGCGATTTTCAGACGAAGGAAGGCACTGATTTGAATTCTGCTTGCGGCATTCGATCCCTCTCGTCATTTTACGTCGGAATAGCACGTTTTCCACACCCGATTACTGTCCTGGAGGCCAGAATACTGGAAGATAGGTTTTGGCAATAACAGCGATTTTCAGACGAAGGAAGGCTCTGATTTGACTTCTGCTTGCGGCATTGGATTCCTCTAGTCATTTTACGTCGCAATAGCATGTTTTCCACACCCGATTACGGTCCTGGAGGCCAGAATACTGCAGGATAGGTTTTGGCAATAACAGCGATTTTCTGACGAAGGAAGGCTCTGATTTGAATTCTGCTTGCGGCATTCGATCCCTCTCGTCATTTTACGTCGGAATAGCACGTTTTCCACACCCGATTAAGGTCCTGGAGGCCAGAATACTGCAGGATAGGTTTTGGCTCTAACAGCGATTTTCAGACGAAGGAAGGCTCTGATTTGAATTCTCCTTGCGGCATTCGATTCCTCTCGTCATTTTACGTCGGAATAGCACGTTTTCCACACCCGATTAAGGTCCTGGAGGCCAGAATACTGGGAGATATGTTTTGGCTCTAATAGCGATTTTCTGACGAAATAAGGCTCTGATTTGAATTCTGCTTGCGGCATTCGATCCCTCTCGTCATGTTACGTCGGAATAGCACGTTTTCCACACCCGATTACTGTCCTGGAGGCCAGAATACTGGAAGATAGGTTTTGGCAATAACAGCGATTTTCAGACGAAGGAAGGCTCTGATTTGACTTCTGCTTGCGGCATTGGATTCCTCTCGTCATTTTCCGTCGGAATAGCTCGTTTTCCACACCCGATTATGGTCCTGGAGGCCAGAATACTGGGAGATAGGTTTTGGCTCTAATAGCGATTTTCTGACGAAGGAAGGCACTGATTTGAATTCTGCTTGCGGCATTCGATCCCTCTCGTCATTTTACGTCGGAATAGCACGTTTTCCACACCCGATTAAAGTCCTGGAGGCCAGAATACTGGGAGATAGGTTTTGGATACAGGAGCGATTTTCAGACGAAGGAAGGCTCTGACTTGAATTCTGCTTGCGGCATTAGATCCCTCTCGTCATTTTACGTCGGAATAGCACGTTTTCCACACCCGATTAAGGTCCTGGAGGCCAGAATACTGGGAGATAGGTTTTGGCAATAACAGCGATTTTCTAACGAACGAAGGCACTGATTTGAATTCTGCTTGCGGCATTCGATCCCTCTCGTCATGTTACGTCGGAATAGCACGTTTTCCACACCCGATTACTGTCCTGGAGGCCAGAATACTGGAAGATAGGTTTTGGCAATAACAAATTTTCAGACGAAGGAAGGCTCTGATTTGACTTCTGCTTGCGGCATTGGATTCCTCTCGTCATTTTCCGTCGGAATAGCTCGTTTTCCACACCCGATTATGGTCCTGGAGGCCAGAATACTGGGAGATAGGTTTTGGCTCTAATAGCGATTTTCTGACGAAGGAAGGCACTGATTTGAATTCTGCTTGCGGCATTCGATCCCTCTCGTCATTTTACGTCGGAATAGCACGTTTTCCACACCCGATTAAAGTCCTGGAGGCCAGAATACTGGGAGATAGGTTTTGGATACAGGAGCGATTTTCAGACGAAGGAAGGCTCTGACTTGAATTCTGCTTGCGGCATTAGATCCCTCTCGTCATTTTACGTCGGAATAGCACGTTTTCCACACCCGATTAAGGTCCTGGAGGCCAGAATACTGGGAGATAGGTTTTGGCAATAACAGCGATTTTCTAACGAAGGAAGGCACTGATTTGAATTCTGCTTGCGGCATTCGATCCCTCTCGTCATTTTACGTCGGAATAGCACGTTTTCCACACCCGATTACTGTCCTGGAGGCCAGAATACTGGAAGATAGGTTTTGGCAATAACAGCAATTTTCAGACGAAGGAAGGCTCTGATTTGAATTCTCCTTGCGGCATTCGATCCCTCTCGTCATTTTACGTCGGAATAGCACGTTTTCCACACCCGATTAAGGTCCTGGAGGCCAGAATACTGGGAGATAGGTTTTGGCTCTAATAGCGATTTTCTGACGAAATAAGGCTCTGATTTGAATTCTGCTTGCGGCATTCGATCCCTCTCGTCATGTTACGTCGGAATAGCACGTTTTCCACACCCGATTACTGTCCTGGAGGCCAGAATACTGGAAGATAGGTTTTGGCAATAACCAATTTTCAGACGAAGGAAGGCTCTGATTTGACTTCTGCTTGCGGCATTCGATTCCTCTCGTCATTTTCCGTCGGAATAGCTCGTTTTCCACACCCGATTATGGTCCTGGAGGCCAGAATACTGGGAGATAGGTTTTGGCTCTAATAGCGATTTTCTGACGAAGGAAGGCACTGATTTGAATTCTGCTTGCGGCATTCGATCCCTCTCGTCATTTTACGTCGGAATAGCACGTTTTCCACACCCGATTAAGGTCCTGGAGGCCAGAATACTGGGAGATAGGTTTTGGATACAGGAGCGATTTTCAGACGAAGGAAGGCTCTGATTTGAATTCTGCTTGCGGCATTCGATCCCTCTCGTCATTTTACGTCGGAATAGCACGTTTTCCACACCCGATTAAGGTCCTGGAGGCCAGAATACTGGGAGATAGGTTTTGGCAATAACAGCGATTTTCTAACGAACGAAGGCACTGATTTGAATTCTGCTTGCGGCATTCGATCCCTCTCGTCATTTTACGTCGGAATAGCACGTTTTCCACACCCGATTACTGTCCTGGAGGCCAGAATACTGGAAGATAGGTTTTGGCAATAACAGCGATTTTCAGACGAAGGAAGGCTCTGATTTGACTTCTGCTTGCGGCATTGGATTCCTCTCATCATTTTACGTCGGAATAGCTCGGTTTCCGCACGCGATTACGGTCCTGGAGGCAAGAATACTGGGAGATAGGTTTTGGCTCTAACAGCGATTTTCAGACGAAGGAAGGCACTGATTTGAATTCTGCTTGCGGCATTCGATCCCTCTCGTCATTTTACGTCGGAATAGCACGTTTTCCACACCCGATTACTGTCCTGGAGGCCAGAATACTGGAAGATAGGTTTTGGCAATAACCAATTTTCAGACGAAGGAAGGCTCTGATTTGACTTCTGCTTGCGGCATTGGATTCCTCTAGTCATTTTACGTCGCAATAGCATGTTTTCCTCTCCCGATTACGGTCCTGGAGGCCAGAATACTGCAGGATAGGTTTTGGCAATAACAGCGATTTTCTGACGAAGGAAGGCTCTGATTTTAATTCTGCTTGCGGCATTCGATCCCTCTCGTCATTTTACGTCGGAATAGCACGTTTTCCACACCCGATTAAGGTCCTGGAGGCCAGAATACTGGGAGATAGGTTTTGGCTCTAACAGCGATTTTCAGACGAAGGAAGGCTCTGATTTGAATTCTCCTTGCGGCATTCGATCCCTCTCGTCATTTTACGTCGGAATAGCACGTTTTCCACACCCGATTAAGGTCCTGGAGGCCAGAATACTGGGAGATATGTTTTGGCTCTAATAGCGATTTTCTGACGAAATAAGGCTCTGATTTGAATTCTGCTTGCGGCATTCGATCCCTCTCGTCATGTTACGTCGGAATAGCACGTTTTCCACACCCGATTACTGTCCTGGAGGCCAGAATACTGGAAGATAGGTTTTGGCAATAACCAATTTTCAGACGAAGGAAGGCTCTGATTTGACTTCTGCTTGCGGCATTGGATTCCTCTCGTCATTTTCCGTCGGAATAGCTCGTTTTCCACACCCGATTATGGTCCTGGAGGCCAGAATACTGGGAGATAGGTTTTGGCTCTAATAGCGATTTTCTGACGAAGGAAGGCACTGATTTGAATTCTGCTTGCGGCATTCGATCCCTCTCGTCATTTTACGTCGGAATAGCACGTTTTCCACACCCGATTAAAGTCCTGGAGGCCAGAATACTGGGAGATAGGTTTTGGATACAGGAGCGATTTTCAGACGAAGGAAGGCTCTGACTTGAATTCTGCTTGCGGCATTAGATCCCTCTCGTCATTTTACGTCGGAATAGCACGTTTTCCACACCCGATTAAGGTCCTGGAGGCCAGAATACTGGGAGATAGGTTTTGGCAATAACAGCGATTTTCTAACGAAGGAAGGCACTGATTTGAATTCTGCTTGCGGCATTCGATCCCTCTCGTCATTTTACGTCGGAATAGCACGTTTTCCACACCCGATTACTGTCCTGGAGGCCAGAATACTGGAAGATAGGTTTTGGCAATAACAGCGATTTTCAGACGAAGGAAGGCTCTGATTTGACTTCTGCTTGCGGCATTGGATTCCTCTCATCATTTTACGTCGGAATAGCACGGTTTCCGCACGCGATTACGGTCCTGGAGGCCAGAATACTGGGAGATAGGTTTTGGCTCTAACAGCGATTTTCAGACGAAGGAAGGCACTGATTTGAATTCTGCTTGCGGCATTCGATCCCTCTCGTCATTTTACGTCGGAATAGCACGTTTTCCACACCCGATTACTGTCCTGGAGGCCAGAATACTGGAAGATAGGTTTTGGCAATAACCAATTTTCAGACGAAGGAAGGCTCTGATTTGACTTCTGCTTGCGGCATTGGATTCCTCTAGTCATTTTACGTCGCAATAGCATGTTTTCCTCTCCCGATTACGGTCCTGGAGGCCAGAATACTGCAGGATAGGTTTTGGCAATAACAGCGATTTTCTGACGAAGGAAGGCTCTGATTTTAATTCTGCTTGCGGCATTCGATCCCTCTCGTCATTTTACGTCGGAATAGCACGTTTTCCACACCCGATTAAGGTCCTGGAGGCCAGAATACTGCAGGATAGGTTTTGGCTCTAACAGCGATTTTCAGACGAAGGAAGGCTCTGATTTGAATTCTCCTTGCGGCATTCGATCCCTCTCGTCATTTTACGTCGGAATAGCACGTTTTCCACACCCGATTAAGGTCCTGGAGGCCAGAATACTGGGAGATAGGTTTTGGCTCTAATACCGATTTTCTGACGAAATAAGGCTCTGATTTGAATTCTGCTTGCGGCATTCGATCCCTCTCGTCATGTTACGTCGGAATAGCACGTTTTCCACACCCGATTACTGTCCTGGAGGCCAGAATACTGGAAGATAGGTTTTGGCAATAACAGCGATTTTCAGACGAAGGAAGGCTCTGATTTGACTTCTGCTTGCGGCATTGGATTCCTCTCGTCATTTTCCGTCGGAATAGCTCGTTTTCCACACCCGATTATGGTCCTGGAGGCCAGAATACTGGGAGATAGGTTTTGGCTCTAATAGCGATTTTCTGACGAAGGAAGGCACTGATTTGAATTCTGCTTGCGGCATTCGATCCCTCTCGTCATTTTACGTCGGAATAGCACGTTTTCCACACCCGATTAAAGTCCTGGAGGCCAGAATACTGGGAGATAGGTTTTGGATACAGGAGCGATTTTCAGACGAAGGAAGGCTCTGACTTGAATTCTGCTTGCGGCATTAGATCCCTCTCGTCATTTTACGTCGGAATAGCACGTTTTCCACACCCGATTAAGGTCCTGGAGGCCAGAATACTGGGAGATAGGTTTTGGCAATAACAGCGATTTTCTAACGAAGGAAGGCACTGATTTGAATTCTGCTTGCGGCATTCGATCCCTCTCGTCATTTTACGTCGGAATAGCACGTTTTCCACACCCGATTACTGTCCTGGAGGCCAGAATACTGGAAGATAGGTTTTGGCAATAACAGCAATTTTCAGACGAAGGAAGGCTCTGATTTGAATTCTCCTTGCGGCATTCGATCCCTCTCGTCATTTTACGTCGGAATAGCACGTTTTCCACACCCGATTAAGGTCCTGGAGGCCAGAATACTGGGAGATAGGTTTTGGCTCTAATAGCGATTTTCTGACGAAATAAGGCTCTGATTTGAATTCTGCTTGCGGCATTCGATCCCTCTCGTCATGTTACGTCGGAATAGCACGTTTTCCACACCCGATTACTGTCCTGGAGGCCAGAATACTGGAAGATAGGTTTTGGCAATAACCAATTTTCAGACGAAGGAAGGCTCTGATTTGACTTCTGCTTGCGGCATTGGATTCCTCTCGTCATTTTCCGTCGGAATAGCTCGTTTTCCACACCCGATTATGGTCCTGGAGGCCAGAATACTGGGAGATAGGTTTTGGCTCTAATAGCGATTTTCTGACGAAGGAAGGCACTGATTTGAATTCTGCTTGCGGCATTCGATCCCTCTCGTCATTTTACGTCGGAATAGCACGTTTTCCACACCCGATTAAGGTCCTGGAGGCCAGAATACTGGGAGATAGGTTTTGGATACAGGAGCGATTTTCAAACGAAGGAAGGCTCTGACTTGAATTCTGCTTGCGGCATTAGATCCCTCTCGTCATTTTACGTCGGAATAGCACGTTTTCCACACCCGATTAAGGTCCTGGAGGCCAGAATACTGGGAGATAGGTTTTGGCAATAACAGCGATTTTCTAACGAACGAAGGCACTGATTTGAATTCTGCTTGCGGCATTCGATCCCTCTCGTCATTTTACGTCGGAATAGCACGTTTTCCACACCCGATTACTGTCCTGGAGGCCAGAATACTGGAAGATAGGTTTTGGCAATAACAGCGATTTTCAGACGAAGGAAGGCTCTGATTTGACTTCTGCTTGCGGCATTGGATTCCTCTCGTCATTTTCCGTCGGAATAGCTCGTTTTCCACACCCGATTATGGTCCTGGAGGCCAGAATACTGGGAGATAGGTTTTGGCTCTAATAGCGATTTTCTGACGAAGGAAGGCACTGATTTGACTTCTGCTTGCTGCATTCGATCCCTCTCGTCATTTTACGTCGGAATAGCACGTTTTCCACACCCGATTAAGGTCCTGGAGGCCAGAATACTGGGAGATAGGTTTTGGCAATAACAGCGATTTTCTAACGAACGAAGGCACTGATTTGAATTCTGCTTGCGGCATTCGATCCCTCTCGTCATTTTACGTCGGAATAGCACGGTTTCCGCACGCGATTACGGTCCTGGAGGCCAGAATACTGGGAGATATGTTTTGGCTCTAATAGCGATTTTCTGACGAAATAAGGCTCTGATTTGACTTCTGCTTGCGGCATTGGATTCCTCTCGTCATTTTCCGTCGGAATAGCTCGTTTTCCACACCCGATTAAGGTCCTGGAGGCCAGAATACTGGGAGATAGGTTTTGGCAATAACAGCGATTTTCTAACGAACGAAGGCACTGATTTGAATTCTGCTTGCGGCATTCGATCCCTCTCGTTATTTTACGTCGGAATAGCACGGTTTCCGCACGCGATTACGGTCCTGGAGGCCAGAATACTGGGAGATATGTTTTGGCTCTAATAGCGATTTTCTGACGAAATAAGGCTCTGATTTGAATTCTGCTTGCGGCATTCGATCCCTCTCGTTATTTTACGTCGGAATAGCATGTTTTCCACACCCGATTACGGTCCTGGAAGCCAGAATACTGGGAGATAGGTTTTGGATACAGGAGCGATTTTCAGACGAAGGAAGGCTCTGACTTGAATTCTGCTTGCGGCATTAGATCCCTCTCGTCATTTTACGTCGGAATAGCACGTTTTCCACACCCGATTAAGGTCCTGGAGTCCAGAATACTGGGAGATAGGTTTTGGCAATAACAGCGATTTTCTAACGAAGGAAGGCACTGATTTGAATTCTGCTTGCGGCATTAGATCCCTCTCGTCATTTTACGTCGGAATAGCACGTTTTCCACACCCGATTACGGTCCTGGAACCCAGAATACTGGGAGATACCTTTTGGATACAGGAGCGATTTTCAGACGAAGGAAGGCTCTGATTTGATTTCTGCTTGCGGCATTCGATTCCTCTCGTCATTTTACGTCGGAATAGCACGTTTTCCACACCCGATTAAGGTCCTGGAGGCCAGAATACTGGGAGATAGGTTTTGGCTCTAACAGCGATTTTCAGACGAAGGAAGGCTCTGATTTGAATTCTCCTTGCGGCATTCGATCCCTCTCGTCATTTTACGTCGGAATAGCTCGTTTTCCACACCCGATTATGGTCCTGGAGGCCAGAATACTGGGAGATAGGTTTTGGCTCTAATAGCGATTTTCTGACGAAGGAAGGCACTGATTTGAATTCTCCTTGCGGCATTCGATCCCTCTCGTCATTTTACGTCGGAATAGCACGTTTTCCACACCCGATTAAGGTCCTGGAAGCCAGAATACTGGGAGATAGGTTTTGGCTCTAACAGCGATTTTCAGACGAAGGAAGGCTCTGATTTGAATTCTGCTTGCGGCATTCGACCCCTCTCGTCATTTTACGTCGGAATAGCACGGTTTCCGCACGCGATTACGGTCCTGGAGGCAAGAATACTGGGAGATAGGTTTTGGTTCTAACAGCGATTTTCAGACGAAGGAAAGCTCTGATTTGAATTCTGCTAGCGGCATTCGATCCCTCTCGTCATTTTACGTCGGAATAGCACGGTTTCCCCACGCGATTACGATCCTGGGAGCCAGGTTTACTGGAAGATAGGTTTTGGCAGTAACAGCGATTTTCAGACGAAGGAAGGCTCTGATTTGAATTCTGCTTGCTGCATTCGACCCCTCTCGTCATTTTACGTCGGAATAGCTCGTTTTCCACACCCGATTATGGTCCTGGAGGCCAGAATACTGGGAGATAGGTTTTGGCTCTAATAGCGATTTTCTGACGAAGGAAGGCACTGATTTGAATTCTCCTTGCGGCATTCGATCCCTCTCGTCATTTTACGTCGGAATAGCACGTTTTCCACACCCGATTAAGGTCCTGGAAGCCAGAATACTGGGAGATAGGTTTTGGCTCTAACAGCGATTTTCAGACGAAGGAAGGCTCTGATTTGAATTCTGCTTGCGGCATTCGACCCCTCTCGTCATTTTACGTCGGAATAGCACGGTTTCCGCACGCGATTACGGTCCTGGAGGCAAGAATACTGGGAGATAGGTTTTGGTTCTAACAGCGATTTTCAGACGAAGGAAAGCTCTGATTTGAATTCTGCTAGCGGCATTCGATCCCTCTCGTCATTTTACGTCGGAATAGCACGGTTTCCCCACGCGATTACGATCCTGGGAGCCAGGTTTACTGGAAGATAGGTTTTGGCAGTAACAGCGATTTTCAGACGAAGGAAGGCTCTGATTTGAATTCTGCTTGCTGCATTCGACCCCTCTCGTCATTTTACGTCGGAATAGCTCGTTTTCCACACCCGATTATGGTCCTGGAGGCCAGAATACTGGGAGATAGGTTTTGGCTTTAATAGCGATTTTCTGACGAAGGAAGGCACTGATTTGAATTCTCCTTGCGGCATTCGATCCCTCTCGTCATTTTACGTCGGAATAGCACGTTTTCCACACCCGATTAAGGTCCTGGAAGCCAGAATACTGGGAGATAGGTTTTGGCTCTAACAGCGATTTTCAGACGAAGGAAGGCTCTGATTTGAATTCTGCTTGCGGCATTCGACCCCTCTCGTCATTTTACGTCGGAATAGCACGGTTTCCGCACTCGATTACGGTCCTGGAGGCAAGAATACTGGGAGATAGGTTTTGGTTCTAACAGAGATTTTCAGACGAAGGAAAGCTCTGATTTGAATTCTGCTAGCGGCATTCGATCCCTCTCGTCATTTTACGTCGGAATAGCACGGTTTCCCCACTCGATTACGATCCTGGGAGCCAGGTTTACTGGAAGATAGGTTTTGGCAGTAACAGCGATTTTCAGACGAAGGAAGGCTCTGATTTGAATTCTGCTTGCTGCATTCGACCCCTCTCGTCATTTTACGTCGGAATAGCACGGTTTCCGCACGCGATTACGGTCCTGGAGGCCAGAATACTGGGAGATAGGTTTTGGCTCTAACAGCGATTTTCAGACGAAGGAAGGCTCTGATTTGAATTCTGCTTGCGGCATTCGATCCCAATCATCATTTTACGTCGGAATAGCATGTTTTCCATACTCGATTACGGTCCTGGAGGCCAGAATACTGGGAGATAGGTTTTGGCTCTAACAGCGATTTTCAGACGAAGGAAGGCTCTGATTTGAATTCTCATTACGACATTCGATTCCTCTCGTCATTTTACGTCGGAATAGCACGTTTTCCACACCCGATTAAGGTCCTGGAAGCCAGAATACTGGGAGATAGGTTTTGGCTCTAACAGCGATTTTCAGACGAAGGAAGGCTCTGACTTGAATTCTGCTAGCGGCATTAGATCCCTCTCGTCATTTTACGTCGGAATAGCACGTTTTCCACACCCGATTAAGGTCCTGGAGGCCAGAATACTGGGAGATAGGTTTTGGCAATAACAGCGATTTTCTAACGAACGAAGGCACTGATTTGAATTCTGCTTGCGGCATTCGATCCCTCTCGTCATTTTACGTCGGAATAGCACGTTTTCCACACCCGATTACTGTCCTGGAGGCCAGAATACTGGAAGATAGGTTTTGGCAATAACAGCGATTTTCAGACGAAGGAAGGCTCTGATTTGACTTCTGCTTGCGGCATTGGATTCCTCTCGTCATTTTCCGTCGGAATAGCTCGTTTTCCACACCCGATTATGGTCCTGGAGGCCAGAATACTGGGAGATAGGTTTTGGCTCTAATAGCGATTTTCTGACGAAGGAAGGCACTGATTTGACTTCTGCTTGCTGCATTCGATCCCTCTTGTCATTTTACGTCGGAATAGCACGTTTTCCACACCCGATTAAGGTCCTGGAGGCCAGAATACTGGGAGATAGGTTTTGGCAATAACAGCGATTTTCTAGCGAACGAAGGCACTGATTTGAATTCTGCTTGCGGCATTCGATCCCTCTCGTCATTTTACGTCGGAATAGCACGGTTTCCGCACGCGATTACGGTCCTGGAGGCCAGAATACTGGGAGATAGGTTTTGGCTCTAATAGCGATTTTCTGACGAAATAAGGCTCTGATTTGAATTCTGCTTGCGGCATTGGATTCCTCTCGTCATTTTCCGTCGGAATAGCTCGTTTTCCACACCCGATTATGGTCCTGGAGGCCAGAATACTGGGAGATAGGTTTTGGCTCTAATAGCGATTTTCTGACGAAGGAAGGCTCTGATTTGACTTCTGCTTGCTGCATTCGATCCCTCTCGTCATTTTACGTCGGAATAGCACGTTTTCCACACCCGATTACGGTCCTGGAGGCCAGAATACTGGGAGATAGGTTTTGGCAATAACAGCGATTTTCTAACGAAGGAAGGCACTGATTTGAATTCTGCTTGCGGCATTCGATCCCTCTCGTCATTTTACGTCGGAATAGCACGGTTTCCGCACGCGATTACGGTCCTGGAGGCCAGAATACTGGGAGATAGGTTTTGGCTCTAATAGCGATTTTCTGACGAAATAAGGCTCTGATTTGAATTCTGCTTGCGGCATTCGATCCCTCTCGTCATTTTACGTCGGAATAGCATGTTTTCCACACCCGATTACGGTCCTGGAAGCCAGAATACTGGGAGATAGGTTTTGGATACAGGAGCGATTTTCAGACGAAGGAAGGCTCTGACTTGAATTCTGCTTGCGGCATTCGATCCCTCTCGTCATTTTACGTCGGAATAGCACGTTTTCCACACCCGATTAAGGTCCTGGAGTCCAGAATACTGGGAGATAGGTTTTGGCAATAACAGCGATTTTCTAACGAAGGAAGGCACTGATTTGAATTCTGCTTGCGGCATTAGATCCCTCTCGTCATTTTACGTCGGAATAGCACGTTTTCCACACCCGATTACGGTCCTGGAACCCAGAATACTGGGAGATACGTTTTGGATACAGGAGCGATTTTCAGACGAAGGAAGGCTCTGATTTGATTTCTGCTTGCGGCATTCGATTCCTCTCGTCATTTTACGTCGGAATAGCACGTTTTCCACACCCGATTAAGGTCCTGGAGGCCAGAATACTGGGAGATAGGTTTTGGCTCTAACAGCGATTTTCAGACGAAGGAAGGCTCTGATTTGAATTCTCCTTGCGGCATTCGATCCCTCTCGTCATTTTACGTCGGAATAGCTCGTTTTCCACACCCGATTATGGTCCTGGAGGCCAGAATACTGGGAGATAGGTTTTGGCTCTAATAGCGATTTTCTGACGAAGGAAGGCACTGATTTGAATTCTCCTTGCGGCATTCGATCCCTCTCGTCATTTTACGTCGGAATAGCACGTTTTCCACACCCGATTAAGGTCCTGGAAGCCAGAATACTGGGAGATAGGTTTTGGCTCTAACAGCGATTTTCAGACGAAGGAAAGCTCTGATTTGAATTCTGCTAGCGGCATTCGATCCCTCTCGTCATTTTACGTCGGAATAGCACGGTTTCCCCACGCGATTACGATCCTGGGAGCCAGGTTTACTGGAAGATAGGTTTTGGCAGTAACAGCGATTTTCAGACGAAGGAAGGCTCTGATTTGAATTCTGCTTGCTGCATTCGACCCCTCTCGTCATTTTACGTCGGAATAGCTCGTTTTCCACACCCGATTATGGTCCTGGAGGCCAGAATACTGGGAGATAGGTTTTGGCTCTAATAGCGATTTTCTGACGAAGGAAGGCACTGATTTGAATTCTCCTTGCGGCATTCGATCCCTCTCGTCATTTTACGTCGGAATAGCACGTTTTCCACACCCGATTAAGGTCCTGGAAGCCAGAATACTGGGAGATAGGTTTTGGCTCTAACAGCGATTTTCAGACGAAGGAAAGCTCTGATTTGAATTCTGCTAGCGGCATTCGATCCCTCTCGTCATTTTACGTCGGAATAGCACGGTTTCCCCACGCGATTACGATCCTGGGAGCCAGGTTTACTGGAAGATAGGTTTTGGCAGTAACAGCGATTTTCAGACGAAGGAAGGCTCTGATTTGAATTCTGCTTGCTGCATTCGACCCCTCTCGTCATTTTACGTCGGAATAGCACGGTTTCCGCACGCGATTGCGGTCCTGGAGGCCAGAATACTGGGAGATAGGTTTTGGCTCTAACAGCGATTTTCAGACGAAGGAAGGCTCTGATTTGAATTCTGCTTGCGGCATTCGATCCCAATCATCATTTTACGTCGGAATAGCATGTTTTCCATACTCGATTACGGTCCTGGAGGCCAGAATACTGGGAGATAGGTTTTGGCTCTAACAGCGATTTTCAGACGAAGGAAGGCTCTGATTTGAATTCTCATTACGACATTCGATTCCTCTCGTCATTTTACGTCGGAATAGCACGTTTTCCACACCCGATTAAGGTCCTGGAAGCCAGAATACTGGGAGATAGGTTTTGGCTCTAACAGCGATTTTCAGACGAAGGAAGGCTCTGATTTGAATTCTGCTTGCGGCATTCGACCCCTCTCGTCATTTTACGTCGGAATAGCACGGTTTCCGCACTCGATTACGGTCCTGGAGGCAAGAATACTGGGAGATAGGTTTTGGTTCTAACAGCGATTTTCAGACGAAGGAAAGCTCTGATTTGAATTCTGCTAGCGGCATTCGATCCCTCTCGTCATTTTACGTCGGAATAGCACGGTTTCCCCACGCGATTACGATCCTGGGAGCCAGGTTTACTGGAAGATAGGTTTTGGCAGTAACAGCGATTTTCAGACGAAGGAAGGCTCTGATTTGAATTCTGCTTGCTGCATTCGACCCCTCTCGTCATTTTACGTCGGAATAGCACGGTTTCCGCACGCGATTGCGGTCCTGGAGGCCAGAATACTGGGAGATAGGTTTTGGCTCTAACAGCGATTTTCAGACGAAGGAAGGCTCTGATTTGAATTCTGCTTGCGGCATTCGAACCCTCTCGTCATTTTACGTCGGAATAGCACGTTTTCCACACCCGATTAAGGTCCTGGAGGCCAGAATACTGGGAGATAGGTTTTGGATACAGGAGCGATTTTCAGACGAAGGAAGGCTCTGACTTGAATTCTGCTAGCGGCATTAGATCCCTCTCGTCATTTTACGTCGGAATAGCACGTTTTCCACACCCGATTAAGGTCCTGGAGGCCAGAATACTGGGAGATAGGTTTTGGCAATAACAGCGATTTTCTAACGAACGAAGGCACTGATTTGAATTCTGCTTGCGGCATTCGATCCCTCTCGTCATTTTACGTCGGAATAGCACGTTTTCCACACCCGATTACTGTCCTGGAGGCCAGAATACTGGAAGATAGGTTTTGGCAATAACAGCGATTTTCAGACGAAGGAAGGCTCTGATTTGACTTCTGCTTGCGGCATTGGATTCCTCTCGTCATTTTCCGTCGGAATAGCTCGTTTTCCACACCCGATTATGGTCCTGGAGGCCAGAATACTGGGAGATAGGTTTTGGCTCTAATAGCGATTTTCTGACGAAGGAAGGCACTGATTTGACTTCTGCTTGCTGCATTCGATCCCTCTTGTCATTTTACGTCGGAATAGCACGTTTTCCACACCCGATTAAGGTCCTGGAGGCCAGAATACTGGGAGATAGGTTTTGGCAATAACAGCGATTTTCTAGCGAACGAAGGCACTGATTTGAATTCTGCTTGCGGCATTCGATCCCTCTCGTCATTTTACGTCGGAATAGCACGGTTTCCGCACGCGATTACGGTCCTGGAGGCCAGAATACTGGGAGATAGGTTTTGGCTCTAATAGCGATTTTCTGACGAAATAAGGCTCTGATTTGAATTCTGCTTGCGGCATTGGATTCCTCTCGTCATTTTCCGTCGGAATAGCTCGTTTTCCACACCCGATTATGGTCCTGGAGGCCAGAATACTGGGAGATAGGTTTTGGCTCTAATAGCGATTTTCTGACGAAGGAAGGCTCTGATTTGACTTCTGCTTGCTGCATTCGATCCCTCTCGTCATTTTACGTCGGAATAGCACGTTTTCCACACCCGATTACGGTCCTGGAGGCCAGAATACTGGGAGATAGGTTTTGGCAATAACAGCGATTTTCTAACGAAGGAAGGCACTGATTTGAATTCTGCTTGCGGCATTCGATCCCTCTCGTCATTTTACGTCGGAATAGCACGGTTTCCGCACGCGATTACGGTCCTGGAGGCCAGAATACTGGGAGATAGGTTTTGGCTCTAATAGCGATTTTCTGACGAAATAAGGCTCTGATTTGAATTCTGCTTGCGGCATTCGATCCCTCTCGTCATTTTACGTCGGAATAGCATGTTTTCCACACCCGATTACGGTCCTGGAAGCCAGAATACTGGGAGATAGGTTTTGGATACAGGAGCGATTTTCAGACGAAGGAAGGCTCTGACTTGAATTCTGCTTGCGGCATTAGATCCCTCTCGTCATTTTACGTCGGAATAGCACGTTTTCCACACCCGATTAAGGTCCTGGAGTCCAGAATACTGGGAGATAGGTTTTGGCAATAACAGCGATTTTCTAACGAAGGAAGGCACTGATTTGAATTCTGCTTGCGGCATTAGATCCCTCTCGTCATTTTACGTCGGAATAGCACGTTTTCCACACCCGATTACGGTCCTGGAACCCAGAATACTGGGAGATAGGTTTTGGATACAGGAGCGATTTTCAGACGAAGGAAGGCTCTGATTTGATTTCTGCTTGCGGCATTCGATTCCTCTCGTCATTTTACGTCGGAATAGCACGTTTTCCACACCCGATTAAGGTCCTGGAGGCCAGAATACTGGGAGATAGGTTTTGGCTCTAACAGCGATTTTCAGACGAAGGAAGGCTCTGATTTGAATTCTCCTTGCGGCATTCGATCCCTCTCGTCATTTTACGTCGGAATAGCTCGTTTTCCACACCCGATTATGGTCCTGGAGGCCAGAATACTGGGAGATAGGTTTTGGCTTTAATAGCGATTTTCTGACGAAGGAAGGCACTGATTTGAATTCTCCTTGCGGCATTCGATCCCTCTCGTCATTTTACGTCGGAATAGCACGTTTTCCACACCCGATTAAGGTCCTGGAAGCCAGAATACTGGGAGATAGGTTTTGGCTCTAACAGCGATTTTCAGACGAAGGAAAGCTCTGATTTGAATTCTGCTAGCGGCATTCGATCCCTCTCGTCATTTTACGTCGGAATAGCACGGTTTCCCCACGCGATTACGATCCTGGGAGCCAGGTTTACTGGAAGATAGGTTTTGGCAGTAACAGCGATTTTCAGACGAAGGAAGGCTCTGATTTGAATTCTGCTTGCGGCATTCGACCCCTCTCGTCATTTTACGTCGGAATAGCTCGTTTTCCACACCCGATTATGGTCCTGGAGGCCAGAATACTGGGAGATAGGTTTTGGCTTTAATAGCGATTTTCTGACGAAGGAAGGCACTGATTTGAATTCTCCTTGCGGCATTCGATCCCTCTCGTCATTTTACGTCGGAATAGCACGTTTTCCACACCCGATTAAGGTCCTGGAAGCCAGAATACTGGGAGATAGGTTTTGGCTCTAACAGCGATTTTCAGACGAAAGAAGGCTCTGATTTGAATTCTGCTTGCGGCATTCGACCCCTCTCGTCATTTTACGTCGGAATAGCACGGTTTCCGCACTCGATTACGGTCCTGGAGGCAAGAATACTGGGAGATAGGTTTTGGTTCTAACAGCGATTTTCAGACGAAGGAAAGCTCTGATTTGAATTCTGCTAGCGGCATTCGATCCCTCTCGTCATTTTACGTCGGAATAGCACGGTTTCCCCACGCGATTACGATCCTGGGAGCCAGGTTTACTGGAAGATAGGTTTTGGCAGTAACAGCGATTTTCAGACGAAGGAAGGCTCTGATTTGAATTCTGCTTGCGGCATTCGACCCCTCTCGTCATTTTACGTCGGAATAGCACGGTTTCCGCACGCGATTGCGGTCCTGGAGGCCAGAATACTGGGAGATAGGTTTTGGCTCTAACAGCGATTTTCAGACGAAAGAAGGCTCTGATTTGAATTCTGCTTGCGGCATTCGACCCCTCTCGTCATTTTACGTCGGAATAGCACGGTTTCCGCACGCGATTACGGTCCTGGAGGCAAGAATACTGGGAGATAGGTTTTGGCTCTAACAGCGATTTTCAGACGAAGGAAGGCTCTGATTTGAATTCTCCTTGCGGCATTCGATCCCTCTCGTCATTTTACGTCGGAATAGCTCGTTTTCCACACCCGATTATGGTCCTGGAGGCCAGAATACTGGGAGATAGGTTTTGGCTTTAATAGCGATTTTCTGACGAAGGAAGGCACTGATTTGAATTCTCCTTGCGGCATTCGATCCCTCTCGTCATTTTACGTCGGAATAGCACGTTTTCCACACCCGATTAAGGTCCTGGAAGCCAGAATACTGGGAGATAGGTTTTGGCTCTAACAGCGATTTTCAGACGAAGGAAGGCTCTGATTTGAATTCTGCTTGCGGCATTCGACCCCTCTCGTCATTTTACGTCGGAATAGCACGGTTTCCGCACGCGATTACGGTCCTGGAGGCAAGAATACTGGGAGATAGGTTTTGGTTCTAACAGCGATTTTCAGACGAAGGAAAGCTCTGATTTGAATTCTGCTAGCGGCATTCGATCCCTCTCGTCATTTTACGTCGGAATAGCACGGTTTCCGCACGCGATTACGGTCCTGGAGGCCAGAATACTGGGAGATATGTTTTGGCTCTAATAGCGATTTTCTGACGAAATAAGGCTCTGATTTGAATTCTGCTTGCGGCATTGGATTCCTCTCGTCATTTTCCGTCGGAATAGCTCGTTTTCCACACCCGATTATGGTCCTGGAGGCCAGAATACTGGGAGATAGGTTTTGGCTCTAATAGCGATTTTCTGACGAAGGAAGGCACTGATTTGACTTCTGCTTGCTGCATTCGATCCCTCTCGTCATTTTACGTCGGAATAGCACGTTTTCCACACCCGATTAAGGTCCTGGAGGCCAGAATACTGGGAGATAGGTTTTGGCAATAACAGCGATTTTCTAACGAACGAAGGCACTGATTTGAATTCTGCTTGCGGCATTCGATCCCTCTCGTCATTTTACGTCGGAATAGCACGGTTTCCGCACGCGATTACGGTCCTGGAGGCCAGAATACTGGGAGATAGGTTTTGGCTCTAATAGCGATTTTCTGACGAAATAAGGCTCTGATTTGAATTCTGCTTGCGGCATTCGATCCCTCTCGTCATTTTACGTCGGAATAGCATGTTTTCCACACCCGATTACGGTCCTGGAAGCCAGAATACTGGGAGATAGGTTTTGGATACAGGAGCGATTTTCAGACGAAGGAAGGCTCTGACTTGAATTCTGCTTGCGGCATTCGATCCCTCTCGTCATTTTACGTCGGAATAGCACGTTTTCCACACCCGATTAAGGTCCTGGAGGCCAGAATACTGGGAGATAGGTTTTGGCAATAACAGCGATTTTCTAACGAAGGAAGGCACTGATTTGAATTCTGCTTGCGGCATTCGATCCCTCTCGTCATTTTACGTCGGAATAGCACGTTTTCCACACCCGATTACGGTCCTGGAACCCAGAATACTGGGAGATATGTTTTGGATACAGGAGCGATTTTCAGACGAAGGAAGGCTCTGATTTGAATTCTGCTTGCGGCATTCGATTCCTCTCGTCATTTTACGTCGGAATAGCACGTTTTCCACACCCGATTAAGGTCCTGGAGGCCAGAATACTGGGAGATAGGTTTTGGCTCTAACAGCGATTTTCAGACGAAGGAAGGCTCTGATTTGAATTCTCCTTGCGGCATTCGATCCCTCTCGTCATTTTACGTCGGAATAGCTCGTTTTCCACACCCGATTATGGTCCTGGAGGCCAGAATACTGGGAGATAGGTTTTGGCTCTAATAGCGATTTTCTGACGAAGGAAGGCACTGATTTGAATTCTCCTTGCGGCATTCGATCCCTCTCGTCATTTTACGTCGGAATAGCACGTTTTCCACACCCGATTAAGGTCCTGGAAGCCAGAATACTGGGAGATAGGTTTTGGCTCTAACAGCGATTTTCAGACGAAGGAAAGCTCTGATTTGAATTCTGCTTGCGGCATTCGATCCCTCTCGTCATTTTACGTCGGAATAGCACGGTTTCCCCACGCGATTACGATCCTGGGAGCCAGGTTTACTGGAAGATAGGTTTTGGCAGTAACAGCGATTTTCAGACGAAGGAAGGCTCTGATTTGAATTCTGCTTGCGGCATTCGACCCCTCTCGTCATTTTACGTCGGAATAGCTCGTTTTCCACACCCGATTATGGTCCTGGAGGCCAGAATACTGGGAGATAGGTTTTGGCTTTAATAGCGATTTTCTGACGAAGGAAGGCACTGATTTGAATTCTCCTTGCGGCATTCGATCCCTCTCGTCATTTTACGTCGGAATAGCACGTTTTCCACACCCGATTAAGGTCCTGGAAGCCAGAATACTGGGAGATAGGTTTTGGCTCTAACAGCGATTTTCAGACGAAAGAAGGCTCTGATTTGAATTCTGCTTGCGGCATTCGACCCCTCTCGTCATTTTACGTCGGAATAGCACGGTTTCCGCACTCGATTACGGTCCTGGAGGCAAGAATACTGGGAGATAGGTTTTGGTTCTAACAGCGATTTTCAGACGAAGGAAAGCTCTGATTTGAATTCTGCTAGCGGCATTCGATCCCTCTCGTCATTTTACGTCGGAATAGCACGGTTTCCCCACGCGATTACGATCCTGGGAGCCAGGTTTACTGGAAGATAGGTTTTGGCAGTAACAGCGATTTTCAGACGAAGGAAGGCTCTGATTTGAATTCTGCTTGCTGCATTCGACCCCTCTCGTCATTTTACGTCGGAATAGCACGGTTTCCGCACGCGATTGCGGTCCTGGAGGCCAGAATACTGGGAGATAGGTTTTGGCTCTAACAGCGATTTTCAGACGAAAGAAGGCTCTGATTTGAATTCTGCTTGCGGCATTCGACCCCTCTCGTCATTTTACGTCGGAATAGCACGGTTTCCGCACGCGATTACGGTCCTGGAGGCAAGAATACTGGGAGATAGGTTTTGGCTCTAACAGCGATTTTCAGACGAAGGAAGGCTCTGATTTGAATTCTCCTTGCGGCATTCGATCCCTCTCGTCATTTTACGTCGGAATAGCTCGTTTTCCACACCCGATTATGGTCCTGGAGGCCAGAATACTGGGAGATAGGTTTTGGCTCTAATAGCGATTTTCTGACGAAGGAAGGCACTGATTTGAATTCTCCTTGCGGCATTCGATCCCTCTCGTCATTTTACGTCGGAATAGCACGTTTTCCACACCCGATTAAGGTCCTGGAAGCCAGAATACTGGGAGATAGGTTTTGGCTCTAACAGCGATTTTCAGACGAAGGAAGGCTCTGATTTGAATTCTGCTTGCGGCATTCGACCCCTCTCGTCATTTTACGTCGGAATAGCACGGTTTCCGCACGCGATTACGGTCCTGGAGGCAAGAATACTGGGAGATAGGTTTTGGTTCTAACAGCGATTTTCAGACGAAGGAAAGCTCTGATTTGAATTCTGCTAGCGGCATTCGATCCCTCTCGTCATTTTACGTCGGAATAGCACGGTTTCCCCACGCGATTACGATCCTGGGAGCCAGGTTTACTGGAAGATAGGTTTTGGCAGTAACAGCGATTTTCAGACGAAGGAATTCTCTGATTTGAATTCTGCTTGCTGCATTCGACCCCTCTCGTCATTTTACGTCGGAATAGCTCGTTTTCCACACCCGATTATGGTCCTGGAGGCCAGAATACTGGGAGATAGGTTTTGGCTTTAATAGCGATTTTCTGACGAAGGAAGGCACTGATTTGAATTCTCCTTGCGGCATTCGATCCCTCTCGTCATTTTACGTCGGAATAGCACGTTTTCCACACCCGATTAAGGTCCTGGAAGCCAGAATACTGGGAGATAGGTTTTGGCTCTAACAGCGATTTTCAGACGAAAGAAGGCTCTGATTTGAATTCTGCTTGCGGCATTCGACCCCTCTCGTCATTTTACGTCGGAATAGCACGGTTTCCGCACTCGATTACGGTCCTGGAGGCAAGAATACTGGGAGATAGGTTTTGGTTCTAACAGCGATTTTCAGACGAAGGAAAGCTCTGATTTGAATTCTGCTAGCGGCATTCGATCCCTCTCGTCATTTTACGTCGGAATAGCACGGTTTCCCCACGCGATTACGATCCTGGGAGCCAGGTTTACTGGAAGATAGGTTTTGGCAGTAACAGCGATTTTCAGACGAAGGAAGGCTCTGATTTGAATTCTGCTTGCTGCATTCGACCCCTCTCGTCATTTTACGTCGGAATAGCACGGTTTCCGCACGCGATTACGGTCCTGGAGGCCAGAATACTGGGAGATAGGTTTTGGCTCTAACAGCGATTTTCAGACGAAGGAAGGCTCTGATTTGAATTCTGCTTGCGGCATTCGATCCCAATCATCATTTTACGTCGGAATAGCATGTTTTCCATACTCGATTACGGTCCTGGAGGCCAGAATACTGGGAGATAGGTTTTGGCTCTAACAGCGATTTTCAGACGAAGGAAGGCTCTGATTTGAATTCTGCTTGCGGCATTCGACCCCTCTCGTCATTTTACGTCGGAATAGCACGGTTTCCGCACTCGATTACGGTCCTGGAGGCAAGAATACTGGGAGATAGGTTTTGGCTCTAACAGCGATTTTCAGACGAAGGAAGGCTCTGATTTGAATTCTCCTTGCGGCATTCGATCCCTCTCGTCATTTTACGTCGGAATAGCTCGTTTTCCACACCCGATTATGGTCCTGGAGGCCAGAATACTGGGAGATAGGTTTTGGCTTTAATAGCGATTTTCTGACGAAGGAAGGCACTGATTTGAATTCTCCTTGCGGCATTCGATCCCTCTCGTCATTTTACGTCGGAATAGCACGTTTTCCACACCCGATTAAGGTCCTGGAAGCCAGAATACTGGGAGATAGGTTTTGGCTCTAACAGCGATTTTCAGACGAAGGAAGGCTCTGATTTGAATTCTGCTAGCGGCATTCGATCCCTCTCGTCATTTTACGTCGGAATAGCACGGTTTCCCCACGCGATTACGATCCTGGGAGCCAGGTTTACTGGAAGATAGGTTTTGGCAGTAACAGCGATTTTCAGACGAAGGAAGGCTCTGATTTGAATTCTGCTTGCTGCATTCGACCCCTCTCGTCATTTTACGTCGGAATAGCTCGTTTTCCACACCCGATTATGGTCCTGGAGGCCAGAATACTGGGAGATAGGTTTTGGCTTTAATAGCGATTTTCTGACGAAGGAAGGCACTGATTTGAATTCTCCTTGCGGCATTCGATCCTTCTCGTCATTTTACGTCGGAATAGCACGTTTTCCACACCCGATTAAGGTCCTGGAAGCCAGAATACTGGGAGATAGGTTTTGGCTCTAACAGCGATTTTCAGACGAAAGAAGGCTCTGATTTGAATTCTGCTTGCGGCATTCGACCCCTCTCGTCATTTTACGTCGGAATAGCACGGTTTCCGCACGCGATTGCGGTCCTGGAGGCCAGAATACTGGGAGATAGGTTTTGGCTCTAACAGCGATTTTCAGACGAAGGAAGGCTCTGATTTGAATTCTGCTTGCGGCATTCGATCCCAATCATCATTTTACGTCGGAATAGCATGTTTTCCATACTCGATTACGGTCCTGGAGGCCAGAGTACTGGGAGATAGGTTTTGGCTCTAACAGCGATTTTCAGACGAAAGAAGGCTCTGATTTGAATTCTCATTACGACATTCGATTCCTCTCGTCATTTTACGTCGGAATAGCACGTTTTCCACACCCGATTAAGGTCCTGGAAGCCAGAATACTGGGAGATAGGTTTTGGCTCTAACAGCGATTTTCAGACGAAGGAAGGCTCTGATTTGAATTCTGCTTGCGGCATTCGACCCCTCTCGTCATTTTACGTCGGAATAGCACGGTTTCCGCACTCGATTACGGTCCTGGAGGCAAGAATACTGGGAGATAGGTTTTGGTTCTAACAGCGATTTTCAGACGAAGGAAAGCTCTGATTTGAATTCTGCTAGCGGCATTCGATCCCTCTCGTCATTTTACGTCGGAATAGCACGGTTTCCCCACGCGATTACGATCCTGGGAGCCAGGTTTACTGGAAGATAGGTTTTGGCAGTAACAGCGATTTTCAGACGAAGGAAGGCTCTGATTTGAATTCTGCTTGCTGCATTCGACCCCTCTCGTCATTTTACGTCGGAATAGCACGGTTTCCGCACGCGATTGCGGTCCTGGAGGCCAGAATACTGGGAGATAGGTTTTGGCTCTAACAGCGATATTCAGACGAAGGAAGGCTCTGATTTGAATTCTGCTTGCGGCATTCGATCCCAATCATCATTTTACGTCGGAATAGCATGTTTTCCATACTCGATTACGGTCCTGGAGGCCAGAGTACTGGGAGATAGGTTTTGGCTCTAACAGCGATTTTCAGACGAAGGAAGGCTCTGATTTGAATTCTGCTTACGACATTCGATTCCTCTCGTCATTTTACGTCGGAATAGCACGTTTTCCACAACCGATTATGGTCCTGGAGGTCAGAATACTGGGAGATAGGTTTTGGCTCTAATAGCGATTTTCTGAGGAAGGAAGGCTTTGATTTGAATTCTCCTTACGACATTCGATTCCTCTCGTCATTTTACGTCGGAATAGCATGTTTTCCATACTCGATTAAGGTCCTAGAGGCCAGAATACTGGGAGATAGGTTTTGGCAATAACAGCGATTTTCTAACGAACGAAGGCACTGATTTGAATTCTGCTTGCGGCATTCGATCCCTCTCGTCATTTTACGTCGGAATAGCACGGTTTCCGCACGCGATTACCGTCCTGGAGGCCAGAATACTGGGAGATAGGTTTTGGCAATAACAGCGATTTTCTGACGAAGGAAGGCTCTGATTTGAATTCTGCTTGCGGCATTCGATCCCTCTCGTCATTTTACTTTGGAATAGCATGTTTTCCACACGTGATTACGGTCCTCGAAGCCAGAATACTGGGAGATAGGTTTTGGCAATAACAGCGATTTTCTGACGAAGGAAGGCTCAGATTTGAATTCTGCTTGCGGCATTCGATCCCTCTCGTCATTTTACGTCGGAATAGCACGGTTTCCGCACGCGATTACCGTCCTGGAGGCCAGAATACTGGGAGATAGGTTTTGGCAATAACAGCGATTTTCTGACGCCGGAAGGCTCTGATTTGAATTCTGCTTGCGGCATTCGATCCCTCTCGTCATTTTACGTCGGAATAGCACGGTTTGCGCACGCGATTACGGTCCTGGAGGCCAGAATACTGGGAGATAGGTTTTGGCTCTAACAGCGATTTTCAGACGAAGGAAGGCTCTAATTTGACTTCTGCTTGCGGCATTCGATCCTTCTCGTCATTTTACGTCGGAATAGCGCGGTTTCCACACCCGATTACGATCCTGGGAGCCATATTACTGCAAGATAGGTTTTGGCTCTAATAGCGATTTTCTGACGAAGGAAGGCTCTGATTTGACTTCTGCTTGCGGCATTAGATCCTTCTCGTCATTTTACGGCGGAATAGCATGTTTTCCACACGTGATTATGGTCCTCGAAGGCAGAATACTGGGAGATAGGTTTTGGCAATAACAGCGATTTTCTGACGAAGGAAGGCTCTGATTTGAATTCTGCTTGCGGCATTCGATCCCTCTCGTCATTTTACGTCGGAATAGCGCGGCTTCCACACCCGATTACGATCCTGGGAGCCATATTACTGCAAGATAGGTTTTGGCTCTAACAACGATTTTCGGACGAAGGAAGACTCTGATTTGAATTCTCCTTGCGACATTCGATTCCTCTCGTCATTTTACGTCGGAATAGCGCGATTTCCACTACCCATTACGATCCAGGGAGCCAGTTTACTGCAAGATAGGTTTTGGCTATAACAGCGATTTTCGGACGAAGGTAGGCACTGATTTGACTTCTGCTTGCGACATTGGATCCCTCTCGTCATTTTACGTCGGAATAGCACGGTTTCCGCACGCGATTACCGTCCTGGAGGCCAGAATACTGCAAGATAGGTTTTGGCTCTAACAGCGATTTTCAGACGAAGGAAGGCTCTAATTTGACTTCTGCTTGCGGCATTCGATCCTTATCGTCATTTTACGTCGGAATAGCGCGGTTTCCACACCCGATTACGATCCTGGGAGCCATATTACTGCAATATAGGTTTTGGCTCTAATAGCGATTTTCTGACGAAGGAAGGCTCTGATTTGACTTCTGCTTGCGGCATTAGATCCTTCTCGTCATTTTACGGCGGAATAGCATGTTTTCCACACGTGATTATGGTCCTCGAAGGCAGAATACTGGGAGATAGGTTTTGGCAATAACAGCGATTTTCTGACGAAGGAAGGCTCTGATTTGAATTCTGCTTGCGGCATTCGATCCCTCTCGTCATTTTACGTCGGAATAGCGCGGCTTCCACACCCGATTACGATCCTGGGAGCCATATTACTGCAAGATAGGTTTTGGCTCTAATAGCGATTTTCTGACGAAGGAAGGCTCTGATTTGACTTCTGCTTGCGGCATTCGATCCCTCTCGTCATTTTACGTCGGAATAGCACGGTTTCTGCACGCGATTACGGTCCTGGAGGCCAGAATACTGGGAGATAGGTTTTGGCTCTAACAGCGATTTTCAGACGAAGGAAGGCTCTGACTTGAATTCTGCTTGCGGCATTCGATCCCTCTCGTCATTTTACGTCGGAATAGCACGGTTTCCGCACGGGATTACGGTCTTCGAAGCCAGAATACTGGGAGATAAGTTTTGGCAATAACAGTGATTTTCGGACGAAGGAAGGCTCTGATTTGAATTCTGCTTGCGGCATTCGACCCCTCTCGTCATTTTACGTCGGAATAGCACGGTTTGCGCACGCGATTACGGTCCTGGAGGCCAGAATACTGGGAGATAGGTTTTGGCTATAACAGCGATTTTCGGACGAAGGTAGGCACTGATTTGAATTCTGCTTGCGGCATTCGATCCTTCTCGTCATTTTACGTCGGAATAGCGCGGTTTCCACACCCGATTACGATCCTGGGAGCCATATTACTGCAATATAGGTTTTGGCTCTAATAGCGATTTTCTGACGAAGGAAGGCTCTGATTTGACTTCTGCTTGCGGCATTAGATCCTTCTCGTCATTTTACGGCGGAATAGCATGTTTTCCACACGTGATTATGGTCCTCGAAGGCAGAATACTGGGAGATAGGTTTTGGCAATAACAGCGATTTTCTGACGAAGGAAGGCTCTGATTAGAATTCTGCTTGCGGCATTCGATCCCTCTCGTCATTTTACGTCGGAATAGCGCGGCTTCCACACCCGATTACGATCCTGGGAGCCATATTACTGCAAGATAGGTTTTGGCTCTAATAGCGATTTTCTGACGAAGGAAGGCTCTGATTTGACTTCTGCTTGCGGCATTCGATCCCTCTCGTCATTTTACGTCGGAATAGCACGGTTTCTGCACGCGATTACGGTCCTGAAGGCCAGAATACTGGGAGATAGGTTTTGGCTCTAACAGCGATTTTCAGACGAAGGAAGGCTCTGACTTGAATTCTGCTTGCGGCATTCGATCCCTCTCGTCATTTTACGTCGGAATAGCACGGTTTCCGCACGGGATTACGGTCTTCGAAGCCAGAATACTGGGAGATAAGTTTTGGCTATAACAACGATTTTCGGACGAAGGAAGACTCTGATTTGAATTCTCCTTACGACATTCGATTCCTCTCGTCATTTTACGTCGGAATAGCGCGATTTCCACTACCCATTACGATCCTGGGAGCCAGATTACTGCAAGATAGGTTTTGGCTATAACAGCGATTTTCGGACGAAGGTAGGCACTGATTTGAATTCTGCTTGCGGCATTCGATCCCTCTCGTCATTTTACGTCGGAATAGCACGGTTTCCGCACGCGATTACCGTCCTGGAGGCCAGAATACTGGGAGATAGGTTTTGGCTCTAACAGCGATTTTCTGACGAAGGAAGGCTCTGATTTGAATTCTGCTTGCGGCATTCGATCCCTCTCGTCATTTTACGTCGGAATAGCGCGGCTTCCACACCCGATTACGATCCTGGGAGCCATATTACTGCAAGATAGGTTTTGGCTCTAACAACGATTTTCGGACGAAGGAAGACTCTGATTTGAATTCTCCTTGCGACATTCGATTCCTCTCGTCATTTTACGTCGGAATAGCACGGTTTCCGCACGCGATTACCGTCCTGGAGGCCAGAATACTGCAAGATAGGTTTTGGCAATAACAGCGATTTTCTGACGAAGGAAGGCTCTGATTTGAATTCTGCTTGCGGCATTCGATCCCTCTCGTCATTTTACGTCGGAATAGCGCGGCTTCCACACCCGATTACGATCCTGGGAGCCATATTACTGCAAGATAGGTTTTGGCTCTAATAGCGATTTTCTGACGAAGGAAGGCTCTGATTTGACTTCTGCTTGCGGCATTCGATCCCTCTCGTCATTTTACGTCGGAATAGCACGGTTTCTGCACGCGATTACGGTCCTGGAGGCCAGAATACTGGGAGATAGGTTTTGGCTCTAACAGCGATTTTCAGACGAAGGAAGGCTCTGACTTGAATTCTGCTTGCGGCATTCGATCCCTCTCGTCATTTTACGTCGGAATAGCACGGTTTCCGCACGGGATTACGGTCTTCGAAGCCAGAATACTGGGAGATAAGTTTTGGCTATAACAACGATTTTCGGACGAAGGAAGACTCTGATTTGAATTCTCCTTACGACATTCGATTCCTCTCGTCATTTTACGTCGGAATAGCGCGATTTCCACTACCCATTACGATCCTGGGAGCCAGATTACTGCAAGATAGGTTTTGGCTATAACAGCGATTTTCGGACGAAGGTAGGCACTGATTTGAATTCTGCTTGCGGCATTCGATCCCTCTCGTCATTTTACGTCGGAATAGCACGGTTTCCGCACGCGATTACCGTCCTGGAGGCCAGAATACTGGGAGATAGGTTTTGGCTCTAACAGCGATTTTCAGACGAAGGAAGGCTCTAATTTGAATTCTGCTTGCGGCATTCGATCCCTCTCGTCATTTTACGTCGGAATAGCACGGTTTCCGCACGGGATTACGGTCTTCGAAGCCAGAATACTGGGAGATAAGTTTTGGCTATAACAACGATTTTCGGACGAAGGAAGACTCTGATTTGAATTCTCCTTACGACATTCGATTCCTCTCGTCATTTTACGTCGGAATAGCGCGATTTCCACTACCCATTACGATCCTGGGAGCCAGATTACTGCAAGATAGGTTTTGGCAATAACAGTGATTTTCGGACGAAGGAAGGCTCTGATTTGAATTCTGCTTGCGGCATTCGATCCCTCTCGTCATTTTACGTCGGAATAGCACGGTTTCCGCACGCGATTACGGTCCTGGAGGCCAGAATACTGGGAGATAGGTTTTGGCTATAACAGCGATTTTCGGACGAAGGTAGGCACTGATTTGAATTCTGCTTGCGGCATTCGATCCTTCTCGTCATTTTACGTCGGAATAGCGCGGTTTCCACACCCGATTACGATCCTGGGAGCCATATTACTGCAATATAGGTTTTGGCTCTAATAGCGATTTTCTGACGAAGGAAGGCTCTGATTTGACTTCTGCTTGCGGCATTAGATCCTTCTCGTCATTTTACGGCGGAATAGCATGTTTTCCACACGTGATTATGGTCCTCGAAGGCAGAATACTGGGAGATAGGTTTTGGCAATAACAGCGATTTTCTGACGAAGGAAGGCTCTGATTTGAATTCTGCTTGCGGCATTCGATCCCTCTCGTCATTTTACGTCGGAATAGCGCGGCTTCCACACCCGATTACGATCCTGGGAGCCATATTACTGCAAGATAGGTTTTGGCTCTAACAACGATTTTCGGACGAAGGAAGACTCTGATTTGAATTCTCCTTGCGACATTCGATTCCTCTCGTCATTTTACGTCGGAATAGCGCGATTTCCACTACCCATTACGATCCAGGGAGCCAGTTTACTGCAAGATAGGTTTTGGCTATAACAGCGATTTTCGGACGAAGGTAGGCACTGATTTGACTTCTGCTTGCGACATTGGATCCCTCTCGTCATTTTACGTCGGAATAGCACGGTTTCCGCACGCGATTACCGTCCTGGAGGCCAGAATACTGCAAGATAGGTTTTGGCTCTAACAGCGATTTTCAGACGAACGAAGGCTCTGATTTGAATTCTGCTTGCGGCATTCGATCCCTCTCGTCATTTTACGTCGGAATAGCGCGGCTTCCACACCCGATTACGATCCTGGGAGCCATATTACTGCAAGATAGGTTTTGGCTCTAATAGCGATTTTCTGACGAAGGAAGGCTCTGATTTGACTTCTGCTTGCGGCATTCGATCCCTCTCGTCATTTTACGTCGGAATAGCACGGTTTCTGCACGCGATTACGGTCCTGAAGGCCAGAATACTGGGAGATAGGTTTTGGCTCTAACAGCGATTTTCAGACGAAGGAAGGCTCTGACTTGAATTCTGCTTGCGGCATTCGATCCCTCTCGTCATTTTACGTCGGAATAGCACGGTTTCCGCACGGGATTACGGTCTTCGAAGCCAGAATACTGGGAGATAAGTTTTGGCTATAACAACGATTTTCGGACGAAGGAAGACTCTGATTTGAATTCTCCTTACGACATTCGATTCCTCTCGTCATTTTACGTCGGAATAGCGCGATTTCCACTACCCATTACGATCCTGGGAGCCAGATTACTGCAAGATAGGTTTTGGCTATAACAGCGATTTTCGGACGAAGGTAGGCACTGATTTGAATTCTGCTTGCGGCATTCGATCCCTCTCGTCATTTTACGTCGGAATAGCACGGTTTCCGCACGCGATTACCGTCCTGGAGGCCAGAATACTGGGAGATAGGTTTTGGCTCTAACAGCGATTTTCTGACGAAGGAAGGCTCTGATTTGACTTCTGCTTGCGGCATTAGATCCTTCTCGTCATTTTACGGCGGAATAGCATGTTTTCCACACGTGATTATGGTCCTCGAAGGCAGAATACTGGGAGATAGGTTTTGGCAATAACAGCGATTTTCTGACGAAGGAAGGCTCTGATTTGAATTCTGCTTGCGGCATTCGATCCCTCTCGTCATTTTACGTCGGAATAGCGCGGCTTCCACACCCGATTACGATCCTGGGAGCCATATTACTGCAAGATAGGTTTTGGCTCTAACAACGATTTTCGGACGAAGGAAGACTCTGATTTGAATTCTCCTTGCGACATTCGATTCCTCTCGTCATTTTACGTCGGAATAGCACGGTTTCCGCACGCGATTACCGTCCTGGAGGCCAGAATACTGCAAGATAGGTTTTGGCAATAACAGCGATTTTCTGACGAAGGAAGGCTCTGATTTGAATTCTGCTTGCGGCATTCGATCCCTCTCGTCATTTTACGTCGGAATAGCGCGGTTTCCACACCCGATTACGATCCTGGGAGCCATATTACTGCAAGATAGGTTTTGGCTCTAATAGCGATTTTCTGACGAAGGAAGGCTCTGATTTGACTTCTGCTTGCGGCATTCGATCCCTCTCGTCATTTTACGTCGGAATAGCACGGTTTCTGCACGCGATTACGGTCCTGGAGGCCAGAATACTGGGAGATAGGTTTTGGCTCTAACAGCGATTTTCAGACGAAGGAAGGCTCTGACTTGAATTCTGCTTGCGGCATTCGATCCCTCTCGTCATTTTACGTCGGAATAGCACGGTTTCCGCACGGGATTACGGTCTTCGAAGCCAGAATACTGGGAGATAAGTTTTGGCTATAACAACGATTTTCGGACGAAGGAAGGCTCTGATTTGAATTCTCCTTACGACATTCGATTCCTCTCGTCATTTTACGTCGGAATAGCGCGATTTCCACTACCCATTACGATCCTGGGAGCCAGATTACTGCAAGATAGGTTTTGGCTATAACAGCGATTTTCGGACGAAGGTAGGCACTGATTTGAATTCTGCTTGCGGCATTCGATCCCTCTCGTCATTTTACGTCGGAATAGCACGGTTTCCGCACGCGATTACCGTCCTGGAGGCCAGAATACTGGGAGATAGGTTTTGGCTCTAACAGCGATTTTCAGACGAAGGAAGGCTCTAATTTGACTTCTGCTTGCGGCATTCGATCCTTCTCGTCATTTTACGTCGGAATAGCGCGGTTTCCACACCCGATTACGATCCTGGGAGCCATATTACTGCAAGATAGGTTTTGGCTCTAATAGCGATTTTCTGACGAAGGAAGGCTCTGATTTGACTTCTGCTTGCGGCATTAGATCCTTCTCGTCATTTTACGGCGGAATAGCATGTTTTCCACACGTGATTATGGTCCTCGAAGGCAGAATACTGGGAGATAGGTTTTGGCAATAACAGCGATTTTCTGACGAAGGAAGGCTCTGATTTGAATTCTGCTTGCGGCATTCGATCCCTCTCGTCATTTTACGTCGGAATAGCGCGGCTTCCACACCCGATTACGATCCTGGGAGCCATATTACTGCAAGATAGGTTTTGGCTCTAACAACGATTTTCGGACGAAGGAAGACTCTGATTTGAATTCTCCTTGCGACATTCGATTCCTCTCGTCATTTTACGTCGGAATAGCGCGATTTCCACTACCCATTACGATCCAGGGAGCCAGTTTACTGCAAGATAGGTTTTGGCTATAACAGCGATTTTCGGACGAAGGTAGGCACTGATTTGACTTCTGCTTGCGACATTGGATCCCTCTCGTCATTTTACGTCGGAATAGCACGGTTTCCGCACGCGATTACCGTCCTGGAGGCCAGAATACTGCAAGATAGGTTTTGGCTCTAACAGCGATTTTCAGACGAAGGAAGGCTCTGATTTGAATTCTGCTTGCGGCATTCGATCCCTCTCGTCATTTTACGTCGGAATAGCGCGGCTTCCACACCCGATTACGATCCTGGGAACCATATTACTGCAAGATAGGTTTTGGCTCTAATAGCGATTTTCTGACGAAGGAAAGCTCTGATTTGACTTCTGCTTGCGGCATTCGATCCCTCTCGTCATTTTACGTCGGAATAGCACGGTTTCTGCACGCGATTACGGTCCTGAAGGCCAGAATACTGGGAGATAGGTTTTGGCTCTAACAGCGATTTTCAGACGAAGGAAGGCTCTGACTTGAATTCTGCTTGCGGCATTCGATCCCTCTCGTCATTTTACGTCGGAATAGCACGGTTTCCGCACGGGATTACGGTCTTCGAAGCCAGAATACTGGGAGATAAGTTTTGGCTATAACAACGATTTTCGGACGAAGGAAGACTCTGATTTGAATTCTGCTTGCGGCATTCGATCCCTCTCGTCATTTTACGTCGGAATAGCGCGGCTTCCACACCCGATTACGATCCTGGGAGCCATATTACTGCAAGATAGGTTTTGGCTCTAACAACGATTTTCGGACGAAGGAAGACTCTGATTTGAATTCTCCTTGCGACATTCGATTCCTCTCGTCATTTTACGTCGGAATAGCACGGTTTCCGCACGCGATTACCGTCCTGGAGGCCAGAATACTGCAAGATAGGTTTTGGCAATAACAGCGATTTTCTGACGAAGGAAGGCTCTGATTTGAATTCTGCTTGCGGCATTCGATCCCTCTCGTCATTTTACGTCGGAATAGCGCGGCTTCCACACCCTATTACGATCCTGGGAGCCATATTACTGCAAGATAGGTTTTGGCTCTAATAGCGATTTTCTGACGAAGGAAGGCTCTGATTTGACTTCTGCTTGCGGCATTCGATCCCTCTCGTCATTTTACGTCGGAATAGCACGGTTTCTGCACGCGATTACGGTCCTGGAGGCCAGAATACTGGGAGATAG
Source organism: Ectemnius lituratus (assembly GCA_910593735.2). Lineage (NCBI taxonomy): Eukaryota > Metazoa > Arthropoda > Insecta > Hymenoptera > Crabronidae > Ectemnius > Ectemnius lituratus. Next base: position 642,197 of record OU343044.1, on the reverse strand, counting down.
GTTTTGGCTCTAACAGCGATTTTCAACCGAAGGAAGGCTCTGACTTGAATTCTGCTTGCGGCATTCGATCCCTCTCGTCATTTTACGTCGGAATAGCACGGTTTCCGCACGGGATTACGGTCTTCGAAGCCAGAATACTGGGAGATAAGTTTTGGCTATAACAACGATTTTCGGACGAAGGAAGACTCTGATTTGAATTCTCCTTACGACATTCGATTCCTCTCGTCATTTTACGTCGGAATAGCGCGATTTCCACTACCCATTACGATCCTGGGAGCCAGATTACTGCAAGATAGGTTTTGGCTATAACAGCGATTTTCGGACGAAGGTAGGCACTGATTTGAATTCTGCTTGCGGCATTCGATCCCTCTCGTCATTTTACGTCGGAATAGCACGGTTTCCGCACGCGATTACCGTCCTGGAGGCCAGAATACTGGGAGATAGGTTTTGGCTCTAACAGCGATTTTCAGACGAAGGAAGGCTCTAATTTGACTTCTGCTTGCGGCATTCGATCCTTCTCGTCATTTTACGTCGGAATAGCGCGGTTTCCACACCCGATTACGATCCTGGGAGCCATATTACTGCAAGATAGGTTTTGGCTCTAATAGCGATTTTCTGACGAAGGAAGGCTCTGATTTGACTTCTGCTTGCGGCATTAGATCCTTCTCGTCATTTTACGGCGGAATAGCATGTTTTCCACACGTGATTATGGTCCTCGAAGGCAGAATACTGGGAGATAGGTTTTGGCAATAACAGCGATTTTCTGACGAAGGAAGGCTCTGATTTGAATTCTGCTTGCGGCATTCGATCCCTCTCGTCATTTTACGTCGGAATAGCGCGGCTTCCACACCCGATTACGATCCTGGGAGCCATATTACTGCAAGATAGGTTTTGGCTCTAACAACGATTTTCGGACGAAGGAAGACTCTGATTTGAATTCTCCTTGCGACATTCGATTCCTCTCGTCATTTTACGTCGGAATAGCGCGATTTCCACTACCCATTACGATCCAGGGAGCCAGTTTACTGCAAGATAGGTTTTGGCTATAACAGCGATTTTCGGACGAAGGTAGGCACTGATTTGACTTCTGCTTGCGACATTGGATCCCTCTCGTCATTTTACGTCGGAATAGCACGGTTTCCGCACGCGATTACCGTCCTGGAGGCCAGAATACTGCAAGATAGGTTTTGGCTCTAACAGCGATTTTCAGACGAAGGAAGGCTCTGATTTGAATTCTGCTTGCGGCATTCGATCCCTCTCGTCATTTTACGTCGGAATAGCGCGGCTTCCACACCCGATTACGATCCTGGGAGCCATATTACTGCAAGATAGGTTTTGGCTCTAATAGCGATTTTCTGACGAAGGAAGGCTCTGATTTGACTTCTGCTTGCGGCATTCGATCCCTCTCGTCATTTTACGTCGGAATAGCACGGTTTCTGCACGCGATTACGGTCCTGGAGGCCAGAATACTGGGAGATAGGTTTTGGCTCTAACAGCGATTTTCAGACGAAGGAAGGCTCTGACTTGAATTCTGCTTGCGGCATTCGATCCCTCTCGTCATTTTACGTCGGAATAGCACGGTTTCCGCACGGGATTACGGTCTTCGAAGCCAGAATACTGGGAGATAAGTTTTGGCTATAACAACGATTTTCGGACGAAGGAAGACTCTGATTTGAATTCTCCTTACGACATTCGATTCCTCTCGTCATTTTACGTCGGAATAGCGCGATTTCCACTACCCATTACGATCCTGGGAGCCAGATTACTGCAAGATAGGTTTTGGCAATAACAGTGATTTTCGGACGAAGAAAGGCTCTGATTTGAATTCTGCTTGCGGCATTCGATCCCTCTCGTCATTTTACGTCGGAATAGCACGGTTTGCGCACGCGATTACGGTCCTGGAGGCCAGAATACTGGGAGATAGGTTTTGGCTATAACAGCGATTTTCGGACGAAGGTAGGCACTGATTTGAATTCTGCTTGCGGCATTCGATCCTTCTCGTCATTTTACGTCGGAATAGCGCGGTTTCCACACCCGATTACGATCCTGGGAGCCATATTACTGCAATATAGGTTTTGGCTCTAATAGCGATTTTCTGACGAAGGAAGGCTCTGATTTGACTTCTGCTTGCGGCATTAGATCCTTCTCGTCATTTTACGGCGGAATAGCATGTTTTCCACACGTGATTATGGTCCTCGAAGGCAGAATACTGGGAGATAGGTTTTGGCAATAACAGCGATTTTCTGACGAAGGAAGGCTCTGATTTGAATTCTGCTTGCGGCATTCGATCCCTCTCGTCATTTTACGTCGGAATAGCGCGGCTTCCACACCCGATTACGATCCTGGGAGCCATATTACTGCAAGATAGGTTTTGGCTCTAATAGCGATTTTCTGACGAAGGAAGGCTCTGATTTGACTTCTGCTTGCGGCATTCGATCCCTCTCGTCATTTTACGTCGGAATAGCACGGTTTCCGCACGCGATTACGGTCCTGAAGGCCAGAATACTGGGAGATAGGTTTTGGCTCTAACAGCGATTTTCAGACGAAGGAAGGCTCTGATTTGAATTCTGCTTGCGGCATTCGATCCCTCTCGTCATTTTACGTCGGAATAGCACGGTTTCCGCACGGGATTACGGTCTTCGAAGCCAGAATACTGGGAGATAAGTTTTGGCTATAACAACGATTTTCGGACGAAGGAAGACTCTGATTTGAATTCTCCTTACGACATTCGATTCCTCTCGTCATTTTACGTCGGAATAGCGCGATTTCCACTACCCATTACGATCCTGGGAGCCAGATTACTGCAAGATAGGTTTTGGCTATAACAGCGATTTTCGGACGAAGGTAGGCACTGATTTGAATTCTGCTTGCGGCATTCGATCCCTCTCGTCATTTTACGTCGGAATAGCACGGTTTCCGCACGCGATTACCGTCCTGGAGGCCAGAATACTGGGAGATAGGTTTTGGCTCTAACAGCGATTTTCTGACGAAGGAAGGCTCTGATTTGACTTCTGCTTGCGGCATTAGATCCTTCTCGTCATTTTACGGCGGAATAGCATGTTTTCCACACGTGATTATGGTCCTCGAAGGCAGAATACTGGGAGATAGGTTTTGGCAATAACAGCGATTTTCTGACGAAGGAAGGCTCTGATTTGAATTCTGCTTGCGGCATTCGATCCCTCTCGTCATTTTACGTCGGAATAGCGCGGCTTCCACACCCGATTACGATCCTGGGAGCCATATTACTGCAAGATAGGTTTTGGCTCTAACAACGATTTTCGGACGAAGGAAGACTCTGATTTGAATTCTCCTTGCGACATTCGATTCCTCTCGTCATTTTACGTCGGAATAGCACGGTTTCCGCACGCGATTACCGTCCTGGAGGCCAGAATACTGCAAGATAGGTTTTGGCAATAACAGCGATTTTCTGACGAAGGAAGGCTCTGATTTGAATTCTGCTTGCGGCATTCGATCCCTCTCGTCATTTTACGTCGGAATAGCGCGGTTTCCACACCCGATTACGATCCTGGGAGCCATATTACTGCAAGATAGGTTTTGGCTCTAATAGCGATTTTCTGACGAAGGAAGGCTCTGATTTGACTTCTGCTTGCGGCATTCGATCCCTCTCGTCATTTTACGTCGGAATAGCACGGTTTCTGCACGCGATTACGGTCCTGGAGGCCAGAATACTGGGAGATAGGTTTTGGCTCTAACAGCGATTTTCAGACGAAGGAAGGCTCTGATTTGAATTCTGCTTGCGGCATTCGATCCCTCTCGTCATTTTACGTCGGAATAGCACGGTTTCCGCACGGGATTACGGTCTTCGAAGCCAGAATACTGGGAGATAAGTTTTGGCTATAACAACGATTTTCGGACGAAGGAAGACTCTGATTTGAATTCTCCTTACGACATTCGATTCCTCTCGTCATTTTACGTCGGAATAGCGCGATTTCCACTACCCATTACGATCCTGGGAGCCAGATTACTGCAAGATAGGTTTTGGCTATAACAGCGATTTTCGGACGAAGGTAGGCACTGATTTGAATTCTGCTTGCGGCATTCGATCCCTCTCGTCATTTTACGTCGGAATAGCACGGTTTCCGCACGCGATTACCGTCCTGGAGGCCAGAATACTGGGAGATAGGTTTTGGCTCTAACAGCGATTTTCAGACGAAGGAAGGCTCTAATTTGACTTCTGCTTGCGGCATTCGATCCTTCTCGTCATTTTACGTCGGAATAGCGCGGTTTCCACACCCGATTACGATCCTGGGAGCCATATTACTGCAAGATAGGTTTTGGCTCTAATAGCGATTTTCTGACGAAGGAAGGCTCTGATTTGACTTCTGCTTGCGGCATTAGATCCTTCTCGTCATTTTACGGCGGAATAGCATGTTTTCCACACGTGATTATGGTCCTCGAAGGCAGAATACTGGGAGATAGGTTTTGGCAATAACAGCGATTTTCTGACGAAGGAAGGCTCTGATTTGAATTCTGCTTGCGGCATTCGATCCCTCTCGTCATTTTACGTCGGAATAGCGCGGCTTCCACACCCGATTACGATCCTGGGAGCCATATTACTGCAAGATAGGTTTTGGCTCTAACAACGATTTTCGGACGAAGGAAGACTCTGATTTGAATTCTCCTTGCGACATTCGATTCCTCTCGTCATTTTACGTCGGAATAGCGCGATTTCCACTACCCATTACGATCCAGGGAGCCAGTTTACTGCAAGATAGGTTTTGGCTATAACAGCGATTTTCGGACGAAGGTAGGCACTGATTTGACTTCTGCTTGCGACATTGGATCCCTCTCGTCATTTTACGTCGGAATAGCACGGTTTCCGCACGCGATTACCGTCCTGGAGGCCAGAATACTGCAAGATAGGTTTTGGCTCTAACAGCGATTTTCAGACGAAGGAAGGCTCTGATTTGAATTCTGCTTGCGGCATTCGATCCCTCTCGTCATTTTACGTCGGAATAGCGCGGCTTCCACACCCGATTACGATCCTGGGAGCCATATTACTGCAAGATAGGTTTTGGCTCTAATAGCGATTTTCTGACGAAGGAAGGCTCTGATTTGACTTCTGCTTGCGGCATTCGATCCCTCTCGTCATTTTACGTCGGAATAGCACGGTTTCTGCACGCGATTACGGTCCTGGAGGCCAGAATACTGGGAGATAGGTTTTGGCTCTAACAGCGATTTTCAGACGAAGGAAGGCTCTGATTTGAATTCTGCTTGCGGCATTCGATCCCTCTCGTCATTTTACGTCGGAATAGCACGGTTTCCGCACGGGATTACGGTCTTCGAAGCCAGAATACTGGGAGATAAGTTTTGGCTATAACAACGATTTTCGGACGAAGGAAGACTCTGATTTGAATTCTCCTTACGACATTCGATTCCTCTCGTCATTTTACGTCGGAATAGCGCGTTTTCCACTACCCATTACGATCCTGGGAGCCAGATTACTGCAAGATAGGTTTTGGCAATAACAGTGATTTTCGGACGAAGGAAGGCTCTGATTTGAATTCTGCTTGCGGCATTCGATCCCTCTCGTCATTTTACGTCGGAATAGCACGGTTTCCGCACGCGATTACGGTCCTGGAGGCCAGAATACTGGGAGATAGGTTTTGGCTATAACAGCGATTTTCGGACGAAGGTAGGCACTGATTTGAATTCTGCTTGCGGCATTCGATCCTTCTCGTCATTTTACGTCGGAATAGCGCGGTTTCCACACCCGATTACGATCCTGGGAGCCATATTACTGCAATATAGGTTTTGGCTCTAATAGCGATTTTCTGACGAAGGAAGGCTCTGATTTGACTTCTGCTTGCGGCATTAGATCCTTCTCGTCATTTTACGGCGGAATAGCATGTTTTCCACACGTGATTATGGTCCTCGAAGGCAGAATACTGGGAGATAGGTTTTGGCAATAACAGCGATTTTCTGACGAAGGAAGGCTCTGATTTGAATTCTGCTTGCGGCATTCGATCCCTCTCGTCATTTTACGTCGGAATAGCGCGGCTTCCACACCCGATTACGATCCTGGGAGCCATATTACTGCAAGATAGGTTTTGGCTCTAATAGCGATTTTCTGACGAAGGAAGGCTCTGATTTGACTTCTGCTTGCGGCATTCGATCCCTCTCGTCATTTTACGTCGGAATAGCACGGTTTCTGCACGCGATTACGGTCCTGGAGGCCAGAATACTGGGAGATAGGTTTTGGCTCTAACAGCGATTTTCAGACGAAGGAAGGCTCTGACTTGAATTCTGCTTGCGGCATTCGATCCCTCTCGTCATTTTACGTCGGAATAGCACGGTTTCCGCACGGGATTACGGTCTTCGAAGCCAGAATACTGGGAGATAAGTTTTGGCTATAACAACGATTTTCGGACGAAGGAAGACTCTGATTTGAATTCTCCTTACGACATTCGATTCCTCTCGTCATTTTACGTCGGAATAGCGCGATTTCCACTACCCATTACGATCCTGGGAGCCAGATTACTGCAAGATAGGTTTTGGCTATAACAGCGATTTTCGGACGAAGGTAGGCACTGATTTGAATTCTGCTTGCGGCATTCGATCCTTCTCGTCATTTTACGTCGGAATAGCGCGGTTTCCACACCCGATTACGATCCTGGGAGCCATATTACTGCAAGATAGGTTTTGGCTCTAATAGCGATTTTCTGACGAAGGAAGGCTCAGATTTGAATTCTGCTTGCCGCATTCGATCCCTCTCGTCATTTTACGTCGGAATAGCACGGTTTCCGCACGCGATTACCGTCCTGGAGGCCAGAATACTGGGAGATAGGTTTTGGCAATAACAGCGATTTTCTGACGAAGGAAGGCTCTGATTTGAATTCTGCTTGCGGCATTCGATACCTCTCGTCATTTTACTTTGGAATAGCATGTTTTCCACACGTGATTACGGTCCTCGAAGCCAGAATACTGGGAGATAGGTTTTGGCAATAACAGCGATTTTCTGACGAAGGAAGGCTCAGATTTGAATTCTGCTTGCGGCATTCGATCCCTCTCGTCATTTTACGTCGGAATAGCACGGTTTCCGCACGCGATTACCGTCCTGGAGGCCAGAATACTGGGAGATAGGTTTTGGCAATAACAGCGATTTTCTGACGCCGGAAGGCTCTGATTTGACTTCTGCTTGCGGCATTCGATCCCTCTCGTCATTTTACGGCGGAATAGCATGTTTTCCACACGTGATTATGGTCCTCGAAGCCAGAATACTGGGAGATAGGTTTTGGCAATAACAGCGATTTTCTGACGAAGGAAGGCTCTGATTTGAATTCTGCTTGCGGCATTCGATCCCTCTCGTCATTTTACGGCGGAATAGCACGGTTTCCACACGCGATTACGGTCCTGCAGGCCAGAATACTGGGAGATAGGTTTTGGCAATAACAGTGATTTTCGGACGAAGGAAGGCTCTGATTTGAATTCTGCTTGCGGCATTCGATCCCTCTCGTCATTTTACGTCGGAATAGCACGGTTTGCCCACGCGATTACGGTCCTGGAGGCCAGAATACTGGGAGATAGGTTTTGGCTCTAACAGCGATTTTCAGACGAAGGAAGGCTCTAATTTGACTTCTGCTTGCGGCATTCGATTCTTCTCGTCATTTTACGTCGGAATAGCGCGGTTTCCACACCCGATTACGATCCTGGGAGCCATATTACTGCAATATAGGTTTTGGCTCTAACAACGATTTTCGGACGAAGGAAGACTCTGATTTGAATTCTCCTTGCGACATTCGATTCCTCTCGTCATTTTACGTCGGAATAGCACGGTTTCCGCACGCGATTACCGTCCTGGAGGCCAGAATACTGCAAGATAGGTTTTGGCAATAACAGCGATTTTCTGACGAAGGAAGGCTCTGATTTGAATTCTGCTTGCGGCATTCGATCCCTCTCGTCATTTTACGTCGGAATAGCGCGGCTTCCACACCCGATTACGATCCTGGGAGCCATATTACTGCAAGATAGGTTTTGGCTCTAATAGCGATTTTCTGACGAAGGAAGGCTCTGATTTGACTTCTGCTTGCGGCATTCGATCCCTCTCGTCATTTTACGTCGGAATAGCACGGTTTCTGCACGCGATTACGGTCCTGGAGGCCAGAATACTGGGAGATAGGTTTTGGCTCTAACAGCGATTTTCAGACGAAGGAAGGCTCTGACTTGAATTCTGCTTGCGGCATTCGATCCCTCTCGTCATTTTACGTCGGAATAGCACGGTTTCCGCACGGGATTACGGTCTTCGAAGCCAGAATACTGGGAGATAAGTTTTGGCTATAACAACGATTTTCGGACGAAGGAAGGCTCTGATTTGAATTCTCCTTACGACATTCGATTCCTCTCGTCATTTTACGTCGGAATAGCGCGATTTCCACTACCCATTACGATCCTGGGAGCCAGATTACTGCAAGATAGGTTTTGGCTATAACAGCGATTTTCGGACGAAGGTAGGCACTGATTTGAATTCTGCTTGCGGCATTCGATCCCTCTCGTCATTTTACGTCGGAATAGCACGGTTTCCGCACGCGATTACCGTCCTGGAGGCCAGAATACTGGGAGATAGGTTTTGGCTCTAACAGCGATTTTCAGACGAAGGAAGGCTCTAATTTGACTTCTGCTTGCGGCATTCGATCCTTCTCGTCATTTTACGTCGGAATAGCGCGGTTTCCACACCCGATTACGATCCTGGGAGCCATATTACTGCAAGATAGGTTTTGGCTCTAATAGCGATTTTCTGACGAAGGAAGGCTCTGATTTGACTTCTGCTTGCGGCATTAGATCCTTCTCGTCATTTTACGGCGGAATAGCATGTTTTCCACACGTGATTATGGTCCTCGAAGGCAGAATACTGGGAGATAGGTTTTGGCAATAACAGCGATTTTCTGACGAAGGAAGGCTCTGATTTGAATTCTGCTTGCGGCATTCGATCCCTCTCGTCATTTTACGTCGGAATAGCGCGGCTTCCACACCCGATTACGATCCTGGGAGCCATATTACTGCAAGATAGGTTTTGGCTCTAACAACGATTTTCGGACGAAGGAAGGCTCTGATTTGAATTCTCCTTGCGACATTCGATTCCTCTCGTCATTTTACGTCGGAATAGCGCGTTTTCCACTACCCATTACGATCCAGGGAGCCAGTTTACTGCAAGATAGGTTTTGGCTATAACAGCGATTTTCGGACGAAGGTAGGCACTGATTTGACTTCTGCTTGCGACATTGGATCCCTCTCGTCATTTTACGTCGGAATAGCACGGTTTCCGCACGCGATTACCGTCCTGGAGGCCAGAATACTGCAAGATAGGTTTTGGCTCTAACAGCGATTTTCAGACGAAGGAAGGCTCTGATTTGAATTCTGCTTGCGGCATTCGATCCCTCTCGTCATTTTACGTCGGAATAGCGCGGTTTCCACACCCGATTACGATCCTGGGAGCCATATTACTGCAAGATAGGTTTTGGCTCTAATAGCGATTTTCTGACGAAGGAAGGCTCTGATTTGACTTCTGCTTGCGGCATTCGATCCCTCTCGTCATTTTACGTCGGAATAGCACGGTTTCTGCACGCGATTACGGTCCTGGAGGCCAGAATACTGGGAGATAGGTTTTGGCTCTAACAGCGATTTTCAGACGAAGGAAGGCTCTGACTTGAATTCTGCTTGCGGCATTCGATCCCTCTCGTCATTTTACGTCGGAATAGCACGGTTTCCGCACGGGATTACGGTCTTCGAAGCCAGAATACTGGGAGATAAGTTTTGGCTATAACAACGATTTTCGGACGAAGGAAGGCTCTGATTTGAATTCTCCTTACGACATTCGATTCCTCTCGTCATTTTACGTCGGAATAGCGCGTTTTCCACTACCCATTACGATCCTGGGAGCCAGATTACTGCAAGATAGGTTTTGGCAATAACAGTGATTTTCGGACGAAGGAAGGCTCTGATTTGAATTCTGCTTGCGGCATTCGATCCCTCTCGTCATTTTACGTCGGAATAGCACGGTTTCCGCACGCGATTACGGTCCTGGAGGCCAGAATACTGGGAGATAGGTTTTGGCTATAACAGCGATTTTCGGACGAAGGTAGGCACTGATTTGAATTCTGCTTGCGGCATTCGATCCTTCTCGTCATTTTACGTCGGAATAGCGCGGTTTCCACACCCGATTACGATCCTGGGAGCCATATTACTGCAATATAGGTTTTGGCTCTAATAGCGATTTTCTGACGAAGGAAGGCTCTGATTTGACTTCTGCTTGCGGCATTAGATCCTTCTCGTCATTTTACGGCGGAATAGCATGTTTTCCACACGTGATTATGGTCCTCGAAGGCAGAATACTGGGAGATAGGTTTTGGCAATAACAGCGATTTTCTGACGAAGGAAGGCTCTGATTTGAATTCTGCTTGCGGCATTCGATCCCTCTCGTCATTTTACGTCGGAATAGCGCGGCTTCCACACCCGATTACGATCCTGGGAGCCATATTACTGCAAGATAGGTTTTGGCTCTAATAGCGATTTTCTGACGAAGGAAGGCTCTGATTTGACTTCTGCTTGCGGCATTCGATCCCTCTCGTCATTTTACGTCGGAATAGCACGGTTTCTGCACGCGATTACGGTCCTGGAGGCCAGAATACTGGGAGATAGGTTTTGGCTCTAACAGCGATTTTCAGACGAAGGAAGGCTCTGACTTGAATTCTGCTTGCGGCATTCGATCCCTCTCGTCATTTTACGTCGGAATAGCACGGTTTGCGCACGCGATTACGGTCCTGGAGGCCAGAATACTGGGAGATAGGTTTTGGCTATAACAGCGATTTTCGGACGAAGGTAGGCACTGATTTGAATTCTGCTTGCGGCATTCGATCCTTCTCGTCATTTTACGTCGGAATAGCGCGGTTTCCACACCCGATTACGATCCTGGGAGCCATATTACTGCAAGATAGGTTTTGGCTCTAATAGCGATTTTCTGACGAAGGAAGGCTCTGATTTGAATTCTGCTTGCGGCATTCGATTCTTCTCGTCATTTTACGTCGGAATAGCGCGGTTTCCACACCCGATTACGATCCTGGGAGCCATATTACAGCAAGATAGGTTTTGGCTCTAATAGCGATTTTCTGACGAAGGAAGGCTCTGATTTGACTTCTGCTTGCGGCATTCGATCCCTCTCGTCATTTTACGGCGGAATAGCATGTTTTCCACACGTGATTACGGTCCTCGAAGCCAGAATACTGGGAGATAGGTTTTGGCAATAACAGTGATTTTCTGACGAAGGAAGGTTCTGATTTGAATTCTGCTTGCGGCATTCGATCCTTCTCGTCATTTTACGTCGGAATAGCGCGGTTTCCACACCCGATTACGATCCTGGGAGCCATATTACTGCAAGATAGGTTTTGGCTCTAATAGCGATTTTCTGACGAAGGAAGGCTCAGATTTGAATTCTGCTTGCGGCATTCGATCCCTCTCGTCATTTTACGTCGGAATAGCATGTTTTCCACACGTGATTACGGTCCTCGAAGCCAGAATACTGGGAGATAGGTTTTGGCAATAACAGCGATTTTCTGACGAAGGAAGGCTCTGATTTGAATTCTGGTTGCAGCATTCGATCCCTCTCGTCATTTTACGTCGGAATAGCACGGTTTCCGCACGGGATTACGGTCTTCGAAGCCAGAATACTGGGAGATAGGTTTTGGCAATAACAGTGATTTTCTGACGAAGGAAGGTTCTGATTTGAATTCTGCTTGCGGCATTCGATCCTTCTCGTCATTTTACGTCGGAATAGCGCGGTTTCCACACCCGATTACGATCCTGGGAGCCATATTACTGCAAGATAGGTTTTGGCTCTAATAGCGATTTTCTGACGAAGGAAGGCTCAGATTTGAATTCTGCTTGCGGCATTCGATCCCTCTCGTCATTTTACGTCGGAATAGCATGTTTTCCACACGTGATTACGGTCCTCGAAGCCAGAATACTGGGAGATAGGTTTTGGCAATAACAGCGATTTTCTGACGAAGGAAGGCTCTGATTTGAATTCTGCTTGCGGCATTCGATCCTTCTCGTCATTTTACGTCGGAATAGCGCGGTTTCCACACCCGATTACGATCCTGGGAGCCATATTACTGCAAGATAGGTTTTGGCTCTAATAGCGATTTTCTGACGAAGGAAGGCTCTGATTTGAATTCTGCTTGCGGCATTAGATCTTTCTCGTCATTTTACGGCGGAATAGCATGTTTTCCACACGTGATTATGGTCCTCGAAGGCAGAATACTGGGAGATAGGTTTTGGCAATAACAGCGATTTTCTGACGAAGGAAGGCTCTGATTTGAATTCTGCTTGCGGCATTCGATCCCTCTCGTCATTTTACGTCGGAATAGCGCGGCTTCCACACCCGATTACGATCCTGGGAGCCATATTACTGCAAGATAGGTTTTGGCTCTAATAGCGATTTTCTGACGAAGGAAGGCTCTGATTTGACTTCTGCTTGCGGCATTCGATCCCTCTCGTCATTTTACGTCGGAATAGCACGGTTTCTGCACGCGATTACGGTCCTCGAAGCCAGAATACTGGGAGATAGGTTTTGGCAATAACAGCGATTTTCTGACGAAGGAAGGCTCTGATTTGAATTCTGCTTGCGGCATTCGATCCCTCTCGTCATTTTACGGCGGAATAGCATGTTTTCCACACGTGATTATGGTCCTCGAAGCCAGAATACTGGGATATAGGTTTTGGCAATAACTGATTTTCTGACGAAGGAAGGTTCTGATTTGAATTCTGCTTGCGGCATTCGATCCTTCTCGTCATTTTACGTCGGAATAGCGCGGTTTCCACACCCGATTACGATCCTGGGAGCCATATTACTGCAAGATAGGTTTTGGCTCTAATAGCGATTTTCTGACGAAGGAAGGCTCTGATTTGAATTCTGCTTGCGGCATTCGATTCTTCTCGTCATTTTACGTCGGAATAGCGCGGTTTCCACACCCGATTACGATCCTGGGAGCCATATTACAGCAAGATAGGTTTTGGCTCTAATAGCGATTTTCTGACGAAGGAAGGCTCTGATTTGACTTCTGCTTGCGGCATTCGATCCCTCTCGTCATTTTACGGCGGAATAGCATGTTTTCCACACGTGATTATGGTCCTCGAAGCCAGAATACTGGGAGATAGGTTTTGGCAATAACAGCGATTTTCTGACGAAGGAAGGCTCTGATTTGAATTCTGCTTGCGGCATTCGATCCCTCTCGTCATTTTACTTTGGAATAGCATGTTTTCCACACGTGATTACGGTCCTCGAAGCCAGAATACTGGGAGATAGGTTTTGGCAATAACAGTGATTTTCTGACGAAGGAAGGTTCTGATTTGAATTCTGCTTGCGGCATTCGATCCTTCTCGTCATTTTACGTCGGAATAGCGCGGTTTCCACACCCGATTACGATCCTGGGAGCCATATTACTGCAAGATAGGTTTTGGCTCTAATAGCGATTTTCTGACGAAGGAAGGCTCAGATTTGAATTCTGCTTGCGGCATTCGATCCCTCTCGTCATTTTACGTCGGAATAGCATGTTTTCCACACGTGATTACGGTCCTCGAAGCCAGAATACTGGGAGATAGGTTTTGGCAATAACAGCGATTTTCTGACGAAGGAAGGCTCTGATTTGAATTCTGGTTGCGGCATTCGATCCCTCTCGTCATTTTACGTCGGAATAGCACGGTTTCCGCACGGGATTACGGTCTTCGAAGCCAGAATACTGGGAGATAGGTTTTGGCAATAACAGTGATTTTCTGACGAAGGAAGGTTCTGATTTGAATTCTGCTTGCGGCATTCGATCCTTCTCGTCATTTTACGTCGGAATAGCGCGGTTTCCACACCCGATTACGATCCTGGGAGCCATATTACTGCAAGATAGGTTTTGGCTCTAATAGCGATTTTCTGACGAAGGAAGGCTCAGATTTGAATTCTGCTTGCGGCATTCGATCCCTCTCGTCATTTTACGTCGGAATAGCATGTTTTCCACACGTGATTACGGTCCTCGAAGCCAGAATACTGGGAGATAGGTTTTGGCAATAACAGCGATTTTCTGACGAAGGAAGGCTCTGATTTGAATTCTGGTTGCAGCATTCGATCCCTCTCGTCATTTTACGTCGGAATAGCACGGTTTCCGCACGGGATTACGGTCTTCGAAGCCAGAATACTGTGAGATAGGTTTTGGCAATAACAGCGATTTTCTGACGAAGGAAGGTTCTGATTTGAATTCTGCTTGCGGCATTCGATCCTTCTCGTCATTTTACGTCGGAATATCGCGGTTTCCACACCCGATTACGATCCTGGGAGCCATATTACTGCACGATAGGTTTTGGCTCTAATAGCGATTTTCTGACGAAGGAAGGCTCTGATTTGAATTCTGCTTGCGGCATTCGATTCTTCTCGTCATTTTACGTCGGAATAGCGCGGTTTCCACACCCGATTACGATCCTGGGAGCCATATTACAGCAAGATAGGTTTTGGCTCTAATAGCGATTTTCTGACGAAGGAAGGCTCTGATTTGACTTCTGCTTGCGGCATTCGATCCCTCTCGTCATTTTACGGCGGAATAGCATGTTTTCCACACGTGATTATGGTCCTCGAAGCCAGAATACTGGGAGATAGGTTTTGGCAATAACAGCGATTTTCTGACGAAGGAAGGCTCTGATTTGAATTCTGCTTGCGGCATTCGATCCCTCTCGTCATTTTACTTTGGAATAGCATGTTTTCCACACGTGATTACGGTCCTCGAAGCCAGAATACTGGGAGATAGGTTTTGGCAATAACAGCGATTTTCTGACGAAGGAAGGCTCAGATTTGAATTCTGCTTGCGGCATTCGATCCCTCTCGTCATTTTACGTCGGAATAGCACGGTTTCCGCACGCGATTACCGTCCTGGAGGCCAGAATACTGGGAGATAGGTTTTGGCAATAACAGCGATTTTCTGACGCCGGAAGGCTCTGATTTGACTTCTGCTTGCGGCATTCGATCCCTCTCGTCATTTTACGGCGGAATAGCATGTTTTCCACACGTGATTATGGTCCTCGAAGCCAGAATACTGGGAGATAGGTTTTGGCAATAACAGCGATTTTCTGACGAAGGAAGGCTCTGATTTGAATTCTGCTTGCGGCATTCGATCCCTCTCGTCATTTTACGGCGGAATAGCATGTTTTCCACACGTGATTATGGTCCTCGAAGCCAGAATACTGGGAGATAGGTTTTGGCAATAACTGATTTTCTGACGAAGGAAGGTTCTGATTTGAATTCTGCTTGCGGCATTCGATCCTTCTCGTCATTTTACGTCGGAATAGCGCGGTTTCCACACCCGATTACGATCCTGGGAGCCATATTACTGCAAGATAGGTTTTGGCTCTAATAGCGATTTTCTGACGAAGGAAGGCTCTGATTTGAATTCTGCTTGCGGCATTCGATCCCTCTCGTCATTTTACGTCGGAATAGCGCGATTTCCACTACCCATTACGATCCTGGGAGCCAGATTACTGCAAGATAGGTTTTGGCTATAACAGCGATTTTCGGACGAAGGAAGGCTCTGATTTGACTTCTGCTTGCGGCATTAGATCTTTCTCGTCATTTTACGGCGGAATAGCATGTTTTCCACACGTGATTATGGTCCTCGAAGGCAGAATACTGGGAGATAGGTTTTGGCAATAACAGCGATTTTCTGACGAAGGAAGGCTCTGATTTGAATTCTGCTTGCGGCATTCGATCCCTCTCGTCATTTTACGTCGGAATAGCGCGGCTTCCACACCCGATTACGATCCTGGGAGCCATATTACTGCAAGATAGGTTTTGGCTCTA
Source organism: Ectemnius lituratus (assembly GCA_910593735.2). Classification (NCBI taxonomy): domain Eukaryota; kingdom Metazoa; phylum Arthropoda; class Insecta; order Hymenoptera; family Crabronidae; genus Ectemnius; species Ectemnius lituratus. Next base: position 626,353 of record OU343044.1, on the reverse strand, counting down.
ATAGCGATTTTCTGACGAAGGAAGGCTCTGATTTGACTTCTGCTTGCGGCATTCGATCCCTCTCGTCATTTTACGTCGGAATAGCACGGTTTCTGCACGCGATTACGGTCCTCGAAGCCAGAATACTGGGAGATAGGTTTTGGCAATAACAGCGATTTTCTGACGAAGGAAGGCTCTGATTTGAATTCTGCTTGCGGCATTCGATCCCTCTCGTCATTTTACGGCGGAATAGCATGTTTTCCACACGTGATTATGGTCCTCGAAGCCAGAATACTGGGATATAGGTTTTGGCAATAACTGATTTTCTGACGAAGGAAGGTTCTGATTTGAATTCTGCTTGCGGCATTCGATCCTTCTCGTCATTTTACGTCGGAATAGCGCGGTTTCCACACCCGATTACGATCCTGGGAGCCATATTACTGCAAGATAGGTTTTGGCTCTAATAGCGATTTTCTGACGAAGGAAGGCTCTGATTTGAATTCTGCTTGCGGCATTAGATCTTTCTCGTCATTTTACGGCGGAATAGCATGTTTTCCACACGTGATTATGGTCCTCGAAGGCAGAATACTGGGAGATAGGTTTTGGCAATAACAGCGATTTTCTGACGAAGGAAGGCTCTGATTTGAATTCTGCTTGCGGCATTCGATCCCTCTCGTCATTTTACGTCGGAATAGCGCGGCTTCCACACCCGATTACGATCCTGGGAGCCATATTACTGCAAGATAGGTTTTGGCTCTAACAACGATTTTCGGACGAAGGAAGACTCTGATTTGAATTCTCCTTACGACATTCGATTCCTCTCGTCATTTTACGTCGGAATAGCGCGATTTCCACTACCCATTACGATCCAGGGAGCCAGTTTACTGCAAGATAGGTTTTGGCTATAACAGCGATTTTCGGACGAAGGTAGGCACTGATTTGACTTCTGCTTGCGACATTGGATCCCTCTCGTCATTTTACGTCGGAATAGCACGGTTTCCGCACGCGATTACCGTCCTGGAGGCCAGAATACTGCAAGATAGGTTTTGGCTCTAACAGCGATTTTCAGACGAAGGAAGGCTCTAATTTGACTTCTGCTTGCGGCATTCGATCCTTATCGTCATTTTACGTCGGAATAGCGCGGTTTCCACACCCGATTACGATCCTGGGAGCCATATTACTGCAATATAGGTTTTGGCTCTAATAGCGATTTTCTGACGAAGGAAGGCTCTGATTTGACTTCTGCTTGCGGCATTAGATCCTTCTCGTCATTTTACGGCGGAATAGCATGTTTTCCACACGTGATTATGGTCCTCGAAGGCAGAATACTGGGAGATAGGTTTTGGCAATAACAGCGATTTTCTGACGAAGGAAGGCTCTGATTTGAATTCTGCTTGCGGCATTCGATCCCTCTCGTCATTTTACGTCGGAATAGCGCGGCTTCCACACCCGATTACGATCCTGGGAGCCATATTACTGCAAGATAGGTTTTGGCTCTAATAGCGATTTTCTGACGAAGGAAGGCTCTGATTTGACTTCTGCTTGCGGCATTCGATCCCTCTCGTCATTTTACGTCGGAATAGCACGGTTTCTGCACGCGATTACGGTCCTGGAGGCCAGAATACTGGGAGATAGGTTTTGGCTCTAACAGCGATTTTCAGACGAAGGAAGGCTCTGACTTGAATTCTGCTTGCGGCATTCGATCCCTCTCGTCATTTTACGTCGGAATAGCACGGTTTCCACACGCGATTACGGTCCTGGAGGCCAGAATACTGGGAGATAGGTTTTGGCTATAACAGCGATTTTCGGACGAAGGTAGGCACTGATTTGAATTCTGCTTGCGGCATTCGATCCTTCTCGTCATTTTACGTCGGAATAGCGCGGTTTCCACACCCGATTACGATCCTGGGAGCCATATTACTGCAAGATAGGTTTTGGCTCTAATAGCGATTTTCTGACGAAGGAAGGCTCTGATTTGAATTCTGCTTGCGGCATTCGATTCTTCTCGTCATTTTACGTCGGAATAGCGCGGTTTCCACACCCGATTACGATCCTGGGAGCCATATTACAGCAAGATAGGTTTTGGCTCTAATAGCGATTTTCTGACGAAGGAAGGCTCTGATTTGACTTCTGCTTGCGGCATTCGATCCCTCTCGTCATTTTACGGCGGAATAGCATGTTTTCCACACGTGATTATGGTCCTCGAAGCCAGAATACTGGGAGATAGGTTTTGGCAATAACAGCGATTTTCTGACGAAGGAAGGCTCTGATTTGAATTCTGCTTGCGGCATTCGATCCCTCTCGTCATTTTACTTTGGAATAGCATGTTTTCCACACGTGATTACGGTCCTCGAAGCCAGAATACTGGGAGATAGGTTTTGGCAATAACAGTGATTTTCTGACGAAGGAAGGTTCTGATTTGAATTCTGCTTGCGGCATTCGATCCTTCTCGTCATTTTACGTCGGAATAGCGCGGTTTCCACACCCGATTACGATCCTGGGAGCCATATTACTGCAAGATAGGTTTTGGCTCTAATAGCGATTTTCTGACGAAGGAAGGCTCAGATTTGAATTCTGCTTGCGGCATTCGATCCCTCTCGTCATTTTACGTCGGAATAGCATGTTTTCCACACGTGATTACGGTCCTCGAAGCCAGAATACTGGGAGATAGGTTTTGGCAATAACAGCGATTTTCTGACGAAGGAAGGCTCTGATTTGAATTCTGGTTGCGGCATTCGATCCCTCTCGTCATTTTACGTCGGAATAGCACGGTTTCCGCACGGGATTACGGTCTTCGAAGCCAGAATACTGGGAGATAGGTTTTGGCAATAACAGTGATTTTCTGACGAAGGAAGGTTCTGATTTGAATTCTGCTTGCGGCATTCGATCCTTCTCGTCATTTTACGTCGGAATAGCGCGGTTTCCACACCCGATTACGATCCTGGGAGCCATATTACTGCAAGATAGGTTTTGGCTCTAATAGCGATTTTCTGACGAAGGAAGGCTCAGATTTGAATTCTGCTTGCGGCATTCGATCCCTCTCGTCATTTTACGTCGGAATAGCATGTTTTCCACACGTGATTACGGTCCTCGAAGCCAGAATACTGGGAGATAGGTTTTGGCAATAACAGCGATTTTCTGACGAAGGAAGGCTCTGATTTGAATTCTGGTTGCAGCATTCGATCCCTCTCGTCATTTTACGTCGGAATAGCACGGTTTCCGCACGGGATTACGGTCTTCGAAGCCAGAATACTGGGAGATAGGTTTTGGCAATAACAGCGATTTTCTGACGAAGGAAGGCTCTGATTTGAATTCTGGTTGCAGCATTCGACCCCTCTCGTCATTTTACGTCGGAATAGCACGGTTTCCGCACGGGATTACGGTCTTCGAAGCCAGAATACTGTGAGATAGGTTTTGGCAATAACAGCGATTTTCTGACGAAGGAAGGCTCTGATTTGAATTCTGCTTGCGGCATTCGATCCTTCTCGTCATTTTACGTCGGAATATCGCGGTTTCCACACCCGATTACGATCCTGGGAGCCATATTACTGCACGATAGGTTTTGGCTCTAATAGCGATTTTCTGACGAAGGAAGGCTCTGATTTGAATTCTGCTTGCGGCATTCGATTCTTCTCGTCATTTTACGTCGGAATAGCGCGGTTTCCACACCCGATTACGATCCTGGGAGCCATATTACAGCAAGATAGGTTTTGGCTCTAATAGCGATTTTCTGACGAAGGAAGGCTCTGATTTGACTTCTGCTTGCGGCATTCGATCCCTCTCGTCATTTTACGGCGGAATAGCATGTTTTCCACACGTGATTATGGTCCTCGAAGCCAGAATACTGGGAGATAGGTTTTGGCAATAACAGCGATTTTCTGACGAAGGAAGGCTCTGATTTGAATTCTGCTTGCGGCATTCGATCCCTCTCGTCATTTTACTTTGGAATAGCATGTTTTCCACACGTGATTACGGTCCTCGAAGCCAGAATACTGGGAGATAGGTTTTGGCAATAACAGCGATTTTCTGACGAAGGAAGGCTCTGATTTGAATTCTGCTTGCGGCATTCGATCCCTCTCGTCATTTTACGGCGGAATAGCATGTTTTCCACACGTGATTATGGTCCTCGAAGCCAGAATACTGGGAGATAGGTTTTGGCAATAACTGATTTTCTGACGAAGGAAGGTTCTGATTTGAATTCTGCTTGCGGCATTCGATCCTTCTCGTCATTTTACGTCGGAATAGCGCGGTTTCCACACCCGATTACGATCCTGGGAGCCATATTACTGCAAGATAGGTTTTGGCTCTAATAGCGATTTTCTGACGAAGGAAGGCTCTGATTTGAATTCTGCTTGCGGCATTCGATCCCTCTCGTCATTTTACGTCGGAATAGCGCGATTTCCACTACCCATTACGATCCTGGGAGCCAGATTACTGCAAGATAGGTTTTGGCTATAACAGCGATTTTCGGACGAAGGAAGGCTCTGATTTGACTTCTGCTTGCGGCATTAGATCTTTCTCGTCATTTTACGGCGGAATAGCATGTTTTCCACACGTGATTATGGTCCTCGAAGGCAGAATACTGGGAGATAGGTTTTGGCAATAACAGCGATTTTCTGACGAAGGAAGGCTCTGATTTGAATTCTGCTTGCGGCATTCGATCCCTCTCGTCATTTTACGTCGGAATAGCGCGGCTTCCACACCCGATTACGATCCTGGGAGCCATATTACTGCAAGATAGGTTTTGGCTCTAATAGCGATTTTCTGACGAAGGAAGGCTCTGATTTGACTTCTGCTTGCGGCATTCGATCCCTCTCGTCATTTTACGTCGGAATAGCACGGTTTCCGCACGCGATTACGGTCCTCGAAGCCAGAATACTGGGAGATAGGTTTTGGCAATAACAGCGATTTTCTGACGAAGGAAGGCTCTGATTTGAATTCTGCTTGCGGCATTCGATCCCTCTCGTCATTTTACGGCGGAATAGCATGTTTTCCACACGTGATTATGGTCCTCGAAGCCAGAATACTGGGATATAGGTTTTGGCAATAACTGATTTTCTGACGAAGGAAGGTTCTGATTTGAATTCTGCTTGCGGCATTCGATCCTTCTCGTCATTTTACGTCGGAATAGCGCGGTTTCCACACCCGATTACGATCCTGGGAGCCATATTACTGCAAGATAGGTTTTGGCTCTAATAGCGATTTTCTGACGAAGGAAGGCTCTGATTTGAATTCTGCTTGCGGCATTAGATCTTTCTCGTCATTTTACGGCGGAATAGCATGTTTTCCACACGTGATTATGGTCCTCGAAGGCAGAATACTGGGAGATAGGTTTTGGCAATAACAGCGATTTTCTGACGAAGGAAGGCTCTGATTTGAATTCTGCTTGCGGCATTCGATCCCTCTCGTCATTTTACGTCGGAATAGCGCGGCTTCCACACCCGATTACGATCCTGGGAGCCATATTACTGCAAGATAGGTTTTGGCTCTAATAGCGATTTTCTGACGAAGGAAGGCTCTGATTTGACTTCTGCTTGCGGCATTCGATCCCTCTCGTCATTTTACGTCGGAATAGCACGGTTTCTGCACGCGATTACGGTCCTCGAAGCCAGAATACTGGGAGATAGGTTTTGGCAATAACAGCGATTTTCTGACGAAGGAAGGCTCTGATTTGAATTCTGCTTGCGGCATTCGATCCCTCTCGTCATTTTACGGCGGAATAGCATGTTTTCCACACGTGATTATGGTCCTCGAAGCCAGAATACTGGGATATAGGTTTTGGCAATAACTGATTTTCTGACGAAGGAAGGTTCTGATTTGAATTCTGCTTGCGGCATTCGATCCTTCTCGTCATTTTACGTCGGAATAGCGCGGTTTCCACACCCGATTACGATCCTGGGAGCCATATTACTGCAAGATAGGTTTTGGCTCTAATAGCGATTTTCTGACGAAGGAAGGCTCTGATTTGAATTCTGCTTGCGGCATTCGATTCTTCTCGTCATTTTACGTCGGAATAGCGCGGTTTCCACACCCGATTACGATCCTGGGAGCCATATTACAGCAAGATAGGTTTTGGCTCTAATAGCGATTTTCTGACGAAGGAAGGCTCTGATTTGACTTCTGCTTGCGGCATTCGATCCCTCTCGTCATTTTACGGCGGAATAGCATGTTTTCCACACGTGATTATGGTCCTCGAAGCCAGAATACTGGGAGATAGGTTTTGGCAATAACAGCGATTTTCTGACGAAGGAAGGCTCTGATTTGAATTCTGCTTGCGGCATTCGATCCCTCTCGTCATTTTACTTTGGAATAGCATGTTTTCCACACGTGATTACGGTCCTCGAAGCCAGAATACTGGGAGATAGGTTTTGGCAATAACAGTGATTTTCTGACGAAGGAAGGTTCTGATTTGAATTCTGCTTGCGGCATTCGATCCTTCTCGTCATTTTACGTCGGAATAGCGCGGTTTCCACACCCGATTACGATCCTGGGAGCCATATTACTGCAAGATAGGTTTTGGCTCTAATAGCGATTTTCTGACGAAGGAAGGCTCAGATTTGAATTCTGCTTGCGGCATTCGATCCCTCTCGTCATTTTACGTCGGAATAGCATGTTTTCCACACGTGATTACGGTCCTCGAAGCCAGAATACTGGGAGATAGGTTTTGGCAATAACAGTGATTTTCTGACGAAGGAAGGCTCTGATTTGAATTCTGGTTGCAGCATTCGATCCCTCTCGTCATTTTACGTCGGAATAGCACGGTTTCCGCACGGGATTACGGTCTTCGAAGCCAGAATACTGGGAGATAGGTTTTGGCAATAACAGTGATTTTCTGACGAAGGAAGGTTCTGATTTGAATTCTGCTTGCGGCATTCGATCCTTCTCGTCATTTTACGTCGGAATAGCGCGGTTTCCACACCCGATTACGATCCTGGGAGCCATATTACTGCAAGATAGGTTTTGGCTCTAATAGCGATTTTCTGACGAAGGAAGGCTCAGATTTGAATTCTGCTTGCGGCATTCGATCCCTCTCGTCATTTTACGTCGGAATAGCATGTTTTCCACACGTGATTACGGTCCTCGAAGCCAGAATACTGGGAGATAGGTTTTGGCAATAACAGCGATTTTCTGACGAAGGAAGGCTCTGATTTGAATTCTGGTTGCAGCATTCGATCCCTCTCGTCATTTTACGTCGGAATAGCACGGTTTCCGCACGGGATTACGGTCTTCGAAGCCAGAATACTGGGAGATAGGTTTTGGCAATAACAGCGATTTTCTGACGAAGGAAGGCTCTGATTTGAATTCTGGTTGCAGCATTCGACCCCTCTCGTCATTTTACGTCGGAATAGCACGGTTTCCGCACGGGATTACGGTCTTCGAAGCCAGAATACTGGGAGATAGGTTTTGGCAATAACAGCGATTTTCTGACGAAGGAAGGCTCTGATTTGAATTCTGCTTGCGGCATTCGATCCTTCTCGTCATTTTACGTCGGAATATCGCGGTTGCCACACCCGATTACGATCCTGGGAGCCATATTACTGCACGATAGGTTTTGGCTCTAATAGCGATTTTCTGACGAAGGAAGGCTCTGATTTGAATTCTGCTTGCGGCATTCGATTCTTCTCGTCATTTTACGTCGGAATAGCGCGGTTTCCACACCCGATTACGATCCTGGGAGCCATATTACAGCAAGATAGGTTTTGGCTCTAATAGCGATTTTCTGACGAAGGAAGGCTCTGATTTGACTTCTGCTTGCGGCATTCGATCCCTCTCGTCATTTTACGGCGGAATAGCATGTTTTCCACACGTGATTATGGTCCTCGAAGCCAGAATACTGGGAGATAGGTTTTGGCAATAACAGCGATTTTCTGACGAAGGAAGGCTCTGATTTGAATTCTGCTTGCGGCATTCGATCCCTCTCGTCATTTTACTTTGGAATAGCATGTTTTCCACACGTGATTACGGTCCTCGAAGCCAGAATACTGGGAGATAGGTTTTGGCAATAACAGCGATTTTCTGACGAAGGAAGGCTCTGATTTGAATTCTGCTTGCGGCATTCGATCCCTCTCGTCATTTTACGGCGGAATAGCATGTTTTCCACACGTGATTATGGTCCTCGAAGCCAGAATACTGGGAGATAGGTTTTGGCAATAACTGATTTTCTGACGAAGGAAGGTTCTGATTTGAATTCTGCTTGCGGCATTCGATCCTTCTCGTCATTTTACGTCGGAATAGCGCGGTTTCCACACCCGATTACGATCCTGGGAGCCATATTACTGCAAGATAGGTTTTGGCTCTAATAGCGATTTTCTGACGAAGGAAGGCTCTGATTTGAATTCTGCTTGCGGCATTCGATCCCTCTCGTCATTTTACGTCGGAATAGCGCGATTTCCACTACCCATTACGATCCTGGGAGCCAGATTACTGCAAGATAGGTTTTGGCTATAACAGCGATTTTCGGACGAAGGAAGGCTCTGATTTGACTTCTGCTTGCGGCATTAGATCTTTCTCGTCATTTTACGGCGGAATAGCATGTTTTCCACACGTGATTATGGTCCTCGAAGGCAGAATACTGGGAGATAGGTTTTGGCAATAACAGCGATTTTCTGACGAAGGAAGGCTCTGATTTGAATTCTGCTTGCGGCATTCGATCCCTCTCGTCATTTTACGTCGGAATAGCGCGGCTTCCACACCCGATTACGATCCTGGGAGCCATATTACTGCAAGATAGGTTTTGGCTCTAATAGCGATTTTCTGACGAAGGAAGGCTCTGATTTGACTTCTGCTTGCGGCATTCGATCCCTCTCGTCATTTTACGTCGGAATAGCACGGTTTCTGCACGCGATTACGGTCCTCGAAGCCAGAATACTGGGAGATAGGTTTTGGCAATAACAGCGATTTTCTGACGAAGGAAGGCTCTGATTTGAATTCTGCTTGCGGCATTCGATCCCTCTCGTCATTTTACGGCGGAATAGCATGTTTTCCACACGTGATTATGGTCCTCGAAGCCAGAATACTGGGATATAGGTTTTGGCAATAACTGATTTTCTGTCGAAGGAAGGTTCTGATTTGAATTCTGCTTGCGGCATTCGATCCTTCTCGTCATTTTACGTCGGAATAGCGCGGTTTCCACACCCGATTACGATCCTGGGAGCCATATTACTGCAAGATAGGTTTTGGCTCTAATAGCGATTTTCTGACGAAGGAAGGCTCTGATTTGAATTCTGCTTGCGGCATTAGATCTTTCTCGTCATTTTACGGCGGAATAGCATGTTTTCCACACGTGATTATGGTCCTCGAAGGCAGAATACTGGGAGATAGGTTTTGGCAATAACAGCGATTTTCTGACGAAGGAAGGCTCTGATTTGAATTCTGCTTGCGGCATTCGATCCCTCTCGTCATTTTACGTCGGAATAGCGCGGCTTCCACACCCGATTACGATCCTGGGAGCCATATTACTGCAAGATAGGTTTTGGCTCTAATAGCGATTTTCTGACGAAGGAAGGCTCTGATTTGACTTCTGCTTGCGGCATTCGATCCCTCTCGTCATTTTACGTCGGAATAGCACGGTTTCCACACCCGATTACGGTCCTCGAAGCCAGAATACTGGGAGATAGGTTTTGGCAATAACAGCGATTTTCTGACGAAGGAAGGCTCTGATTTGAATTCTGCTTGCGGCATTCGATCCCTCTCGTCATTTTACGGCGGAATAGCATGTTTTCCACACGTGATTATGGTCCTCGAAGCCAGAATACTGGGATATAGGTTTTGGCAATAACTGATTTTCTGACGAAGGAAGGTTCTGATTTGAATTCTGCTTGCGGCATTCGATCCTTCTCGTCATTTTACGTCGGAATAGCGCGGTTTCCACACCCGATTACGATCCTGGGAGCCATATTACTGCAAGATAGGTTTTGGCTCTAATAGCGATTTTCTGACGAAGGAAGGCTCTGATTTGAATTCTGCTTGCGGCATTCGATTCTTCTCGTCATTTTACGTCGGAATAGCGCGGTTTCCACACCCGATTACGATCCTGGGAGCCATATTACAGCAAGATAGGTTTTGGCTCTAATAGCGATTTTCTGACGAAGGAAGGCTCTGATTTGACTTCTGCTTGCGGCATTCGATCCCTCTCGTCATTTTACGGCGGAATAGCATGTTTTCCACACGTGATTATGGTCCTCGAAGCCAGAATACTGGGAGATAGGTTTTGGCAATAACAGCGATTTTCTGACGAAGGAAGGCTCTGATTTGAATTCTGCTTGCGGCATTCGATCCCTCTCGTCATTTTACTTTGGAATAGCATGTTTTCCACACGTGATTACGGTCCTCGAAGCCAGAATACTGGGAGATAGGTTTTGGCAATAACAGCGATTTTCTGACGAAGGAAGGCTCTGATTTGACTTCTGCTTGCGGCATTCGATCCCTCTCGTCATTTTACGGCGGAATAGCATGTTTTCCACACGTGATTATGGTCCTCGAAGCCAGAATACTGGGAGATAGGTTTTGGCAATAACTGATTTTCTGACGAAGGAAGGTTCTGATTTGAATTCTGCTTGCGGCATTCGATCCTTCTCGTCATTTTACGTCGGAATAGCGCGGTTTCCACACCCGATTACGATCCTGGGAGCCATATTACTGCAAGATAGGTTTTGGCTCTAATAGCGATTTTCTGACGAAGGAAGGCTCTGATTTGAATTCTGCTTGCGGCATTCGATTCTTCTCGTCATTTTACGTCGGAATAGCGCGGTTTCCACACCCGATTACGATCCTGGGAGCCATATTACAGCAAGATAGGTTTTGGCTCTAATAGCGATTTTCTGACGAAGGAAGGCTCTGATTTGACTTCTGCTTGCGGCATTCGATCCCTCTCGTCATTTTACGGCGGAATAGCATGTTTTCCACACGTGATTATGGTCCTCGAAGCCAGAATACTGGGAGATAGGTTTTGGCAATAACAGCGATTTTCTGACGAAGGAAGGCTCTGATTTGAATTCTGCTTGCGGCATTCGATCCCTCTCGTCATTTTACTTTGGAATAGCATGTTTTCCACACGTGATTACGGTCCTCGAAGCCAGAATACTGGGAGATAAGTTTTGGCTATAACAACGATTTTCGGACGAAGGAAGACTCTGATTTGAATTCTCCTTACGACATTCGATTCCTCTCGTCATTTTACGGCGGAATAGCATGTTTTCCACACGTGATTATGGTCCTCGAAGCCAGAATACTGGGAGATAGGTTTTGGCAATAACTGATTTTCTGACGAAGGAAGGTTCTGATTTGAATTCTGCTTGCGGCATTCGATCCTTCTCGTCATTTTACGTCGGAATAGCGCGGTTTCCACACCCGATTACGATCCTGGGAGCCATATTACTGCAAGATAGGTTTTGGCTCTAATAGCGATTTTCTGACGAAGGAAGGCTCTGATTTGAATTCTGCTTGCGGCATTCGATCCCTCTCGTCATTTTACGTCGGAATAGCGCGATTTCCACTACCCATTACGATCCTGGGAGCCAGATTACTGCAAGATAGGTTTTGGCTATAACAGCGATTTTCGGACGAAGGAAGGCTCTGATTTGACTTCTGCTTGCGGCATTAGATCTTTCTCGTCATTTTACGGCGGAATAGCATGTTTTCCACACGTGATTATGGTCCTCGAAGGCAGAATACTGGGAGATAGGTTTTGGCAATAACAGCGATTTTCTGACGAAGGAAGGCTCTGATTTGAATTCTGCTTGCGGCATTCGATCCCTCTCGTCATTTTACGTCGGAATAGCATGTTTTCCACACGTGATTATGGTCCTCGAAGCCAGAATACTGGGAGATAGGTTTTGGCAATAACAGCGATTTTCTGACGAAGGAAGGCTCTGATTTGAATTCTGCTTGCGGCATTCGATCCCTCTCGTCATTTTACGGCGGAATAGCATGTTTTCCACACGTGATTATGGTCCTCGAAGCCAGAATACTGGGAGATAGGTTTTGGCAATAACAGCGATTTTCTGACGAAGGAAGGCTCTGATTTGAATTCTGCTTGCGGCATTCGATCCCTCTCGTCATTTTACGGCGGAATAGCATGTTTTCCACACGTGATTATGGTCCTCGAAGCCAGAATACTGGGAGATAGGTTTTGGCAATAACTGATTTTCTGACGAAGGAAGGTTCTGATTTGAATTCTGCTTGCGGCATTCGATCCTTCTCGTCATTTTACGTCGGAATAGCGCGGTTTCCACACCCGATTACGATCCTGGGAGCCATATTACTGCAAGATAGGTTTTGGCTCTAATAGCGATTTTCTGACGAAGGAAGGCTCAGATTTGAATTCTGCTTGCAGCATTCGATCCCTCTCGTCATTTTACGTCGGAATAGCACGGTTTCCGCACGCGATTACCGTCCTGGAGGCCAGAATACTGGGAGATAGGTTTTGGCAATAACAGCGATTTTCTGACGAAGGAAGGCTCTGATTTGAATTCTGCTTGCGGCATTCGATCCCTCTCGTCATTTTACTTTGGAATAGCATGTTTTCCACACGTGATTACGGTCCTCGAAGCCAGAATACTGGGAGATAGGTTTTGGCAATAACAGCGATTTTCTGACGAAGGAAGGCTCAGATTTGAATTCTGCTTGCGGCATTCGATCCCTCTCGTCATTTTACGTCGGAATAGCACGGTTTCCGCACGCGATTACCGTCCTGGAGGCCAGAATACTGGGAGATAGGTTTTGGCAATAACAGCGATTTTCTGACGCAGGAAGGCTCTGATTTGACTTCTGCTTGCGGCATTCGATCCCTCTCGTCATTTTACGGCGGAATAGCATGTTTTCCACACGTGATTATGGTCCTCGAAGCCAGAATACTGGGAGATAGGTTTTGGCAATAACAGCGATTTTCTGACGAAGGAAGGCTCTGATTTGAATTCTGCTTGCGGCATTCGATCCCTCTCGTCATTTTACTTTGGAATAGCATGTTTTCCACACGTGATTACGGTCCTCGAAGCCAGAATACTGGGAGATAGGTTTTGGCAATAACAGTGATTTTCTGACGAAGGAAGGTTCTGATTTGAATTCTGCTTGCGGCATTCGATCCTTCTCGTCATTTTACGTCGGAATACCGCGGTTTCCACACCCGATTACGATCCTGGGAGCCATATTACTGCAAGATAGGTTTTGGCTGGCCGGCGCGGACCAAATCCAGCATACACACGTACACTCACACATACACTTACACTCTCCTCTGCGTACCCTGCCTCGCGGAGCCGTACATTGCAGAGGGGCACACACACACGCACACATGCACACGCGTCCGGGAGCGGGTCAGAATACCTCCGGGGTATGTCCTGCCTGTCGTAAGAGGCGACTTAAAGGACTAGGGGAAGGAACCCCGAATAATAAACCGAATATGGACGGAGGCATAGAGAAAAGAAAGTTTACGGCGCAGGGGTGCGAGTCCCCAGTGCCGGCGTCCGGGGGTGAGAAAGCGGGCCCTATTCGGACGTCGTCATCCGACAACCGCAGTGCTGCGTCGGTTGGCCACTTGGCCGGCGCAGCATATAGTGCCACAAGTGAAGGCTCTACCGTAAGGTTGGAGCAGTCGGTGCTTCCTGCAGGGGAGGTGCAGACGGTGGTGGATGCCAGCACCTCTAACGCTGGCATCCGCGAGGAGCTCTCCTCTCTTCGGCGTCGACTCGCCGAGCTCGAGGAGAGGACGAAGTCGAGCCACGCGGAAATGCGCGGCCTAATTAAGGAGATGTTGGGCGCGCTGGGGAGGCAGCCCAAGATCTCCAACACAATCAAAAAGGGGCTACCGCAGCTGGAGGAATTCCTTGAGGAAATCGAGGAAAACACCAAGGCCTGCTCGTCGATCCGCACGAGCCTGGAAGAGCTGGCTGCGGTAGAGCAGGCCAGGTGTCCGCCAGCTGCGGATCCCGATCTGGATGCCGTGAAGAGGAAGAGGCCCGCCTCGAGCCCGCCTCTCCCGGCACGGCCGGTCGCCCCAAAGAAAAAGAAGGGCGACTCCGCAGAGACGTGGGCAACGGTGGTCAGCCGGAAGGCCGCGAGAGCGGCCAAAGGTAAGACCACCGATGCCGTCCGGCCGTCAAATGCCGGTAATAAGGGGCCGCCGGGGGGTCACAAAGACCCCGCGGCCCCTACTGAAAATGAAAATAAAAAGAAGAAGAAGAAGGACAAGATGGCGTCTCGGCCCAGGCCTCCCAAGGCGAGGAGCAAGCCGGACGCCATCGTACTGAAGCCCGCGAATGGTAGGACCTACTCGGACGTGCTGAGCACGGCCCGTAGTGCCGTCAAGCCAGACTCTTGCGGGGTTGAGGTTCGGGATGTCCGGCGCACGAGAGCGGGCGAAGTGCTCCTCGAGCTCGGCAACGCAACGTCCGAAGCCAGAGCCTCGTTCTCCGAGGCCCTGAGGAAGGCCGTTGGCGAGGCGGGCACCGTCAGGGAACTGATCCCCAGAGCCGAGCTGGAGATCAGGGACCTCGACGGGTGCACCACCGCCGAGGAGGTCGAGGGGGCCCTGAGGGAAGTCCTGAAGGACTATTCGGGGCATCTGCGGGTCTTCGTGACGAAGCCAAACGTACGCGAGCAGTGCGTGGCTATCGTCACGATGGACGAGGCAGCGGCCCCGAGGCTGCTCGAGACCGCCCGAGTCAAAATCGGGTGGTTGGCCTGCAAGGTCCGGCGAAGGGTGACGGTCACCAGGTGCTTCAGGTGCCTGGGATACGGCCACCAGAGCCGGGCCTGCAAGGGAGTAGACCGCAGCAAGGCCTGCCTTCGCTGCGGCGCGGAGGGCCACAGGGCGGCTGACTGTAAAGCCAAACAGCCATGCTTCCTCTGCGCCGGTGAGGCGGAGGGTAAGCCCGACGCCCGCAACCACATCGCGGGCTCGGGCGCTTGCGGATCCTTCCGCAAGGCCCTCTCCGAGGCGAAGAAGCAGGCCCAAAAATGGCGGTAGTCCTTCAGGGCAACCTGCATAGGAGCAGGACGGCGGACCACCTGCTGGGTCCGATCCGTCTCGAACTGGGCGCTGATGTGGTCCTCATCAGCGAGCAGTATCGGGATCGGGATCACCCCGGGTGGTATTCTGACGTACTCGGCACGGCGGCGATCTGGGTCCCAGACCCGCGGCGGTTCAGCGTCGCGGCCCATGGCTCCGGAAGCGGCTTCGTTTGGGTGAGGCGCAAAGACGTAACCTACGTCAGCTGCTACCTCACTCCGAACGAGCTTATCGCGGACTTTCAGGCCAAGCTCGATGGCCTGGAGGACGCGATCCGGGTCATGGGAGGGGAGCTGATAGTGGCCGGAGACTTCAACGCCAAGGCACGGGAGTGGGGTGAGCCGACCCAGGACTCCAGAGGTGGACGAGTCATGGATATGGCGGCGAGGACGGGACTCCTCGTCCTCAACGTCGGCTCCACGTCCACCTTCCGGAGGCCCGGGAACAGGGAGACAATTATCGACGTCTCCCTCGCGACGGAACGCTTGGCTGCACGCGTGCAGGACTGGCGGGTGTTCGAGGGCTATACGGCCAGCGACCACCAGTACATCGCCTTTTGCGTGCGCGATGCGCCAGTCGAGAGGGCCCACTGTCATCCAGGCCCTCCCAGGTGGAACGTCGCGAAGCTCGACCCCGGCAGGTTGTCTCTGGCCCTATCACGCGGCCAGCGACCCTGGACCGTCCCGGAGAGCGCATCGCCCTCCAAGCAGGCTCACGCGATGGTGGAGTCCTTCATGGGCCTCCTCCGTCGGGCCTGTGAGGAGGCAATGCCTAGGAAGCCGCGCCGATGCGTTAGACGTCCTGCCTACTGGTGGACGAACGAGATCGCGGAGCTCAGGCGTAAATGTCTGAAGCTCAGAAGGCTCTCACTGAGGGCCCGAAAACGCGACCACGACGCAGCCCGAGTGGCAGCCGAGCACACGGCGGCCAAGAAGGTGCTCCGTCGGGCCATCGAAGCGAGCAAGCGCCGATACTGGAAGTTGCTGGGGGAGGATCTCAACAACGACCCTTGGGGATTCGGGTACAAGGTAGTGCTCCGCAAGTTGGACGCTTTCAAGCAAAGCGCACCCAGCGACGCGGGCACTATCGAGGGCATTGTCAACGCCCTCTTCCCTACCCACCCCAAGAGGCCGATCACCCCCGCACCGTCCGGACCACTGGAGGTACCGCTCTTCACGCGGGAGGAGCTGCAAAGCGCCGCCCGTAGCACGAAGAGCGGGAAAGCTCCGGGACCGGACGGAATTCCAGCGGAAGTGCTTAAAGCCGCTGCTGAAAGCCATCCAGGGCTCTTGCTTGATGTGTACAACGCGTGCCTGAAGGCGGGGGTGTTTCCCCGTCCCTTCAAGAAGGCGCGCCTTGTGCTCATCGGCAAGGGAAAGGGGCCGGCAGGCAGTCCCGCGTCGTACAGGCCCCTGTGCATGCTGGACACTGCCGGCAAGCTCCTGGAAAAGCTGCTGCGACCTCGCCTCCACGCGGCCGTCCAAGCCGCTGGAGATCTCTCCCCGAGCCAGTTCGGCTTCAGGAAAGAGAGGTCGACAGTGCACGCTATCCAGGTGGTTGTCGAGGCTGCCAGGGCCACGGAGCGGGGATATCACCTCGGCCGCCCCGTGTGCCTGCTGGTCACCCTGGATGTGAAAAATGCTTTCAATTCGGTGAGGTGGGCTGACGCCCTGTACGCGATGGAGCGGGACTTCAAGGTACCCGAGTACCTTCTCCGGATCATCGGAGATTATTTGAACGAACGCTTCATCGTGTACGCCACCGACGATGGCCCAAAGCAGAGGGAGCTTACCTCGGGTGCAGCCCAGGGCTCCATACTGGGACCCGACATATGGAACATCACCTATGACGGGATCCTGCGTATGGAGATGCCTGACGGCTGCTCACTGGTTGGGTACGCGGATGACGTCGCCGCCATCATCACCGCGAGGGATGTGGAGGCGGCTCAGATGCGGCTCAACCAGGTGATGCGTCGCGTCCGTTCCTGGATGAGCGACCATGGCTTGGAGTTGGCTTTGGCAAAGACCGAGATCGTCCTCCTCACCAAGAAACGCATTCCCCTGTTCCGGGAAATGCAGGTGGGAGGGGCGACGGTCCAGACCAAGGCCGCTGTAAAGTACCTGGGGGTGATGCTGGACTGCCGGCTCACCTTCGGGGAAAACATCCGCACGAGAGCAGACAAGGCGGCGTCGGTAGTCGCGTTGCTGAGCAGGGTCATGGCCAACATCGGTGGACCCAGACCCTGCAAGAGGCGATTGCTACTGCGCACCGCCGAGTCAATAATGCTCTACGGCGCCGAAGTCTGGGCCGACTCGCTGCGGTGCGAGAGGCATCGGAAGCGCATAGCCGCCGTCCAGCGGAGATGCGCTTTGCGGATCGCCTGCTCGTATCGCACAGTCTCGGAGCCAGCAGCCATGGTGGTCGCTGGGGTCACACCCATCGACTTGCTCGCCCAGGAGCGGAAGTCCGTCCACCAGGACAAGGCCGCTCTGGGGAGGGAAGCCGCTGCGCAGCGGGCGAAGGCCCGCTCTTTAGAAGCGTGGCAGGAGCGGTGGGACCGGGAGTCGCGGGGCCGATGGACAGCGAGGCTGATACCTCGTTTGGACGTCTGGCTAAACCGTCAGCACGGTGAGGTGGACTACTACCTCACACAAATGCTGACGGGGCACGGCTACTTCCGCGCCTATCTCCACAAGATGGGGAAGGTTGCGGACCCTAGCTGTGCCTACTGCGACTCCCGATCCGACAGCGCCCTCCACACTCTATTCGAGTGTGGGAGGTGGAGCGCGGAGAAGGACGGGCTGGCGGAGGGGCTCGGAGACATAACTCCCGATACCATAGTCAGGATTATGCTGACGAGCCCCGAGGCCTGGACAAAGGTCTCGGGCTTTGTCAAGTCTGTCCTTCTCCGTAAAATACGGGATTTGGACGCGGGCGGGAGCTTAGCCCCCTAGTCATCTATCGGCGCCACCCCGAAGTAATGCCATATCGGCGGTTCCGGGGTGGCGTCTAGAAGCCCAAGGAGGGGGGTTTTAGTCGGTAGGCCCGGGTCTCTGTCTAAGACCTGGGAGAGCCCGACACACGGGGAGGGACCAAACACTCCCCACGGTGCATAAGGTGCATTTCCCCTCTCCTACCTAAAAAAAAAAAAAAAAAAAAAAAAAAGATAGGTTTTGGCTCTATTAGCGATTTTCTGACGAAGGAAGGCTCAGATTTGAATTCTGCTTGCGGCATTCGATCCCTCTCGTCATTTTACGTCGGAATAGCATGTTTTCCACACGTGATTACGGTCCTCGAAGCCAGAATACTGGGAGATAGGTTTTGGCAATAACAGCGATTTTCTGACGAAGGAAGGCTCTGATTTGAATTCTGGTTGCAGCATTCGATCCCTCTCGTCATTTTACGTCGGAATAGCACGGTTTCCGCACGGGATTACGGTCTCCGAAGCCAGAATACTGGGAGATAGGTTTTGGCAATAACTGATTTTCTGACGAAGGAAGGTTCTGATTTGAATTCTGCTTGCGGCATTCGATCCTTCTCGTCATTTTACGTCGGAATAGCGCGGTTTCCACACCCGATTACGATCCTGGGAGCCATATTACTGCAAGATAGGTTTTGGCTCTAATAGCGATTTTCTGACGAAGGAAGGCTCTGATTTGAATTCTGCTTGCGGCATTCGATTCTTCTCGTCATTTTACGTCGGAATAGCGCGGTTTCCACACCCGATTACGATCCTGGGAGCCATATTACAGCAAGATAGGTTTTGGCTCTAATAGCGATTTTCTGACGAAGGAAGGCTCTGATTTGACTTCTGCTTGCGGCATTCGATCCCTCTCGTCATTTTACGGCGGAATAGCATGTTTTCCACACGTGATTATGGTCCTCGAAGCCAGAATACTGGGAGATAGGTTTTGGCAATAACAGCGATTTTCTGACGAAGGAAGGCTCTGATTTGAATTCTGCTTGCGGCATTCGATCCCTCTCGTCATTTTACTTTGGAATAGCATGTTTTCCACACGTGATTACGGTCCTCGAAGCCAGAATACTGGGAGATAAGTTTTGGCTATAACAACGATTTTCGGACGAAGGAAGACTCTGATTTGAATTCTCCTTACGACATTCGATTCCTCTCGTCATTATACGTCGGAATAGCGCGATTTCCACTAACCATAACGATCCTGGGAGCCAGATTACTGCAAGATAGGTTTTGGCTATAACAGCGATTTTCTGACGAAGGAAGGCTCAGATTTGAATTCTGCTTGCGGCATTCGATCCCTCTCGTCATTTTACGTCGGAATAGCACGGTTTCCGCACGCGATTACCGTCCTGGAGGCCAGAATACTGGGAGATAGGTTTTGGCAATAACAGCGATTTTCTGACGCCGGAAGGCTCTGATTTGACTTCTGCTTGCGGCATTCGATCCCTCTCGTCATTTTACGGCGGAATAGCATGTTTTCCACACGTGATTATGGTCCTCGAAGCCAGAATACTGGGAGATAGGTTTTGGCAATAACAGCGATTTTCTGACGAAGGAAGGCTCTGATTTGAATTCTGCTTGCGGCATTCGATCCCTCTCGTCATTTTACTTTGGAATAGCATGTTTTCCACACGTGATTACGGTCCTCGAAGCCAGAATACTGGGAGATAGGTTTTGGCAATAACAGTGATTTTCTGACGAAGGAAGGTTCTGATTTGAATTCTGCTTGCGGCATTCGATCCTTCTCGTCATTTTACGTCGGAATACCGCGGTTTCCACACCCGATTACGATCCTGGGAGCCATATTACTGCAAGATAGGTTTTGGCTGGCCGGCGCGGACCAAATCCAGCATACACACGTACACTCACACATACACTTACACTCTCCTCTGCGTACCCTGCCTCGCGGAGCCGTACATTGCAGAGGGGCACACACACACGCACACATGCACACGCGTCCGGGAGCGGGTCAGAATACCTCCGGGGTATGTCCTGCCTGTCGTAAGAGGCGACTTAAAGGACTAGGGGAAGGAACCCCGAATAATAAACCGAATATGGACGGAGGCATAGAGAAAAGAAAGTTTACGGCGCAGGGGTGCGAGTCCCCAGTGCCGGCGTCCGGGGGTGAGAAAGCGGGCCCTATTCGGACGTCGTCATCCGACAACCGCAGTGCTGCGTCGGTTGGCCACTTGGCCGGCGCAGCATATAGTGCCACAAGTGAAGGCTCTACCGTAAGGTTGGAGCAGTCGGTGCTTCCTGCAGGGGAGGTGCAGACGGTGGTGGATGCCAGCACCTCTAACGCTGGCATCCGCGAGGAGCTCTCCTCTCTTCGGCGTCGACTCGCCGAGCTCGAGGAGAGGACGAAGTCGAGCCACGCGGAAATGCGCGGCCTAATTAAGGAGATGTTGGGCGCGCTGGGGAGGCAGCCCAAGATCTCCAACACAATCAAAAAGGGGCTACCGCAGCTGGAGGAATTCCTTGAGGAAATCGAGGAAAACACCAAGGCCTGCTCGTCGATCCGCACGAGCCTGGAAGAGCTGGCTGCGGTAGAGCAGGCCAGGTGTCCGCCAGCTGCGGATCCCGATCTGGATGCCGTGAAGAGGAAGAGGCCCGCCTCGAGCCCGCCTCTCCCGGCACGGCCGGTCGCCCCAAAGAAAAAGAAGGGCGACTCCGCAGAGACGTGGGCAACGGTGGTCAGCCGGAAGGCCGCGAGAGCGGCCAAAGGTAAGACCACCGATGCCGTCCGGCCGTCAAATGCCGGTAATAAGGGGCCGCCGGGGGGTCACAAAGACCCCGCGGCCCCTACTGAAAATGAAAATAAAAAGAAGAAGAAGAAGGACAAGATGGCGTCTCGGCCCAGGCCTCCCAAGGCGAGGAGCAAGCCGGACGCCATCGTACTGAAGCCCGCGAATGGTAGGACCTACTCGGACGTGCTGAGCACGGCCCGTAGTGCCGTCAAGCCAGACTCTTGCGGGGTTGAGGTTCGGGATGTCCGGCGCACGAGAGCGGGCGAAGTGCTCCTCGAGCTCGGCAACGCAACGTCCGAAGCCAGAGCCTCGTTCTCCGAGGCCCTGAGGAAGGCCGTTGGCGAGGCGGGCACCGTCAGGGAACTGATCCCCAGAGCCGAGCTGGAGATCAGGGACCTCGACGGGTGCACCACCGCCGAGGAGGTCGAGGGGGCCCTGAGGGAAGTCCTGAAGGACTATTCGGGGCATCTGCGGGTCTTCGTGACGAAGCCAAACGTACGCGAGCAGTGCGTGGCTATCGTCACGATGGACGAGGCAGCGGCCCCGAGGCTGCTCGAGACCGCCCGAGTCAAAATCGGGTGGTTGGCCTGCAAGGTCCGGCGAAGGGTGACGGTCACCAGGTGCTTCAGGTGCCTGGGATACGGCCACCAGAGCCGGGCCTGCAAGGGAGTAGACCGCAGCAAGGCCTGCCTTCGCTGCGGCGCGGAGGGCCACAGGGCGGCTGACTGTAAAGCCAAACAGCCATGCTTCCTCTGCGCCGGTGAGGCGGAGGGTAAGCCCGACGCCCGCAACCACATCGCGGGCTCGGGCGCTTGCGGATCCTTCCGCAAGGCCCTCTCCGAGGCGAAGAAGCAGGCCCAAAAATGGCGGTAGTCCTTCAGGGCAACCTGCATAGGAGCAGGACGGCGGACCACCTGCTGGGTCCGATCCGTCTCGAACTGGGCGCTGATGTGGTCCTCATCAGCGAGCAGTATCGGGATCGGGATCACCCCGGGTGGTATTCTGACGTACTCGGCACGGCGGCGATCTGGGTCCCAGACCCGCGGCGGTTCAGCGTCGCGGCCCATGGCTCCGGAAGCGGCTTCGTTTGGGTGAGGCGCAAAGACGTAACCTACGTCAGCTGCTACCTCACTCCGAACGAGCTTATCGCGGACTTTCAGGCCAAGCTCGATGGCCTGGAGGACGCGATCCGGGTCATGGGAGGGGAGCTGATAGTGGCCGGAGACTTCAACGCCAAGGCACGGGAGTGGGGTGAGCCGACCCAGGACTCCAGAGGTGGACGAGTCATGGATATGGCGGCGAGGACGGGACTCCTCGTCCTCAACGTCGGCTCCACGTCCACCTTCCGGAGGCCCGGGAACAGGGAGACAATTATCGACGTCTCCCTCGCGACGGAACGCTTGGCTGCACGCGTGCAGGACTGGCGGGTGTTCGAGGGCTATACGGCCAGCGACCACCAGTACATCGCCTTTTGCGTGCGCGATGCGCCAGTCGAGAGGGCCCACTGTCATCCAGGCCCTCCCAGGTGGAACGTCGCGAAGCTCGACCCCGGCAGGTTGTCTCTGGCCCTATCACGCGGCCAGCGACCCTGGACCGTCCCGGAGAGCGCATCGCCCTCCAAGCAGGCTCACGCGATGGTGGAGTCCTTCATGGGCCTCCTCCGTCGGGCCTGTGAGGAGGCAATGCCTAGGAAGCCGCGCCGATGCGTTAGACGTCCTGCCTACTGGTGGACGAACGAGATCGCGGAGCTCAGGCGTAAATGTCTGAAGCTCAGAAGGCTCTCACTGAGGGCCCGAAAACGCGACCACGACGCAGCCCGAGTGGCAGCCGAGCACACGGCGGCCAAGAAGGTGCTCCGTCGGGCCATCGAAGCGAGCAAGCGCCGATACTGGAAGTTGCTGGGGGAGGATCTCAACAACGACCCTTGGGGATTCGGGTACAAGGTAGTGCTCCGCAAGTTGGACGCTTTCAAGCAAAGCGCACCCAGCGACGCGGGCACTATCGAGGGCATTGTCAACGCCCTCTTCCCTACCCACCCCAAGAGGCCGATCACCCCCGCACCGTCCGGACCACTGGAGGTACCGCTCTTCACGCGGGAGGAGCTGCAAAGCGCCGCCCGTAGCACGAAGAGCGGGAAAGCTCCGGGACCGGACGGAATTCCAGCGGAAGTGCTTAAAGCCGCTGCTGAAAGCCATCCAGGGCTCTTGCTTGATGTGTACAACGCGTGCCTGAAGGCGGGGGTGTTTCCCCGTCCCTTCAAGAAGGCGCGCCTTGTGCTCATCGGCAAGGGAAAGGGGCCGGCAGGCAGTCCCGCGTCGTACAGGCCCCTGTGCATGCTGGACACTGCCGGCAAGCTCCTGGAAAAGCTGCTGCGACCTCGCCTCCACGCGGCCGTCCAAGCCGCTGGAGATCTCTCCCCGAGCCAGTTCGGCTTCAGGAAAGAGAGGTCGACAGTGCACGCTATCCAGGTGGTTGTCGAGGCTGCCAGGGCCACGGAGCGGGGATATCACCTCGGCCGCCCCGTGTGCCTGCTGGTCACCCTGGATGTGAAAAATGCTTTCAATTCGGTGAGGTGGGCTGACGCCCTGTACGCGATGGAGCGGGACTTCAAGGTACCCGAGTACCTTCTCCGGATCATCGGAGATTATTTGAACGAACGCTTCATCGTGTACGCCACCGACGATGGCCCAAAGCAGAGGGAGCTTACCTCGGGTGCAGCCCAGGGCTCCATACTGGGACCCGACATATGGAACATCACCTATGACGGGATCCTGCGTATGGAGATGCCTGACGGCTGCTCACTGGTTGGGTACGCGGATGACGTCGCCGCCATCATCACCGCGAGGGATGTGGAGGCGGCTCAGATGCGGCTCAACCAGGTGATGCGTCGCGTCCGTTCCTGGATGAGCGACCATGGCTTGGAGTTGGCTTTGGCAAAGACCGAGATCGTCCTCCTCACCAAGAAACGCATTCCCCTGTTCCGGGAAATGCAGGTGGGAGGGGCGACGGTCCAGACCAAGGCCGCTGTAAAGTACCTGGGGGTGATGCTGGACTGCCGGCTCACCTTCGGGGAAAACATCCGCACGAGAGCAGACAAGGCGGCGTCGGTAGTCGCGTTGCTGAGCAGGGTCATGGCCAACATCGGTGGACCCAGACCCTGCAAGAGGCGATTGCTACTGCGCACCGCCGAGTCAATAATGCTCTACGGCGCCGAAGTCTGGGCCGACTCGCTGCGGTGCGAGAGGCATCGGAAGCGCATAGCCGCCGTCCAGCGGAGATGCGCTTTGCGGATCGCCTGCTCGTATCGCACAGTCTCGGAGCCAGCAGCCATGGTGGTCGCTGGGGTCACACCCATCGACTTGCTCGCCCAGGAGCGGAAGTCCGTCCACCAGGACAAGGCCGCTCTGGGGAGGGAAGCCGCTGCGCAGCGGGCGAAGGCCCGCTCTTTAGAAGCGTGGCAGGAGCGGTGGGACCGGGAGTCGCGGGGCCGATGGACAGCGAGGCTGATACCTCGTTTGGACGTCTGGCTAAACCGTCAGCACGGTGAGGTGGACTACTACCTCACACAAATGCTGACGGGGCACGGCTACTTCCGCGCCTATCTCCACAAGATGGGGAAGGTTGCGGACCCTAGCTGTGCCTACTGCGACTCCCGATCCGACAGCGCCCTCCACACTCTATTCGAGTGTGGGAGGTGGAGCGCGGAGAAGGACGGGCTGGCGGAGGGGCTCGGAGACATAACTCCCGATACCATAGTCAGGATTATGCTGACGAGCCCCGAGGCCTGGACAAAGGTCTCGGGCTTTGTCAAGTCTGTCCTTCTCCGTAAAATACGGGATTTGGACGCGGGCGGGAGCTTAGCCCCCTAGTCATCTATCGGCGCCACCCCGAAGTAATGCCATATCGGCGGTTCCGGGGTGGCGTCTAGAAGCCCAAGGAGGGGGGTTTTAGTCGGTAGGCCCGGGTCTCTGTCTAAGACCTGGGAGAGCCCGACACACGGGGAGGGACCAAACACTCCCCACGGTGCATAAGGTGCATTTCCCCTCTCCTACCCAAAAAAAAAAAAAAAAAAAAAAAGATAGGTTTTGGCTCTATTAGCGATTTTCTGACGAAGGAAGGCTCAGATTTGAATTCTGCTTGCGGCATTCGATCCCTCTCGTCATTTTACGTCGGAATAGCATGTTTTCCACACGTGATTACGGTCCTCGAAGCCAGAATACTGGGAGATAGGTTTTGGCAATAACAGCGATTTTCTGACGAAGGAAGGCTCTGATTTGAATTCTGGTTGCAGCATTCGATCCCTCTCGTCATTTTACGTCGGAATAGCACGGTTTCCGCACGGGATTACGGTCTCCGAAGCCAGAATACTGGGAGATAGGTTTTGGGAATAACAGCGATTTTCTGACGAAGGAAGGCTCTGATTAGAATTCTGCTTGCGGCATTCGATCCCTCTCGTCATTTTACGTCGGAATAGCACGGTTTCCACACGCGATTACGGTCCTGGAGGCCAGAATACTGGGAGATAGGTTTTGGCAATAACAGCGATTTTCTGACGAAGGAAGGCTCTGATTTGAATTCTGCTTGCGGCATTCGATCCCTCTCGTCATTTTACTTTGGAATAGCATGTTTTCCACACGTGATTACGGTCCTCGAAGCCAGAATACTGGGAGATAGGTTTTGGCAATAACAGCGATTTTCTGACGAAGGAAGGCTCAGATTTGAATTCTGCTTGCGGCATTCGATCCCTCTCGTCATTTTACGTCGGAATAGCACGGTTTCCGCACGCGATTACCGTCCTGGAGGCCAGAATACTGGGAGATAGGTTTTGGCAATAACAACGATTTTCTGACGCCGGAAGGCTCTGATTTGACTTCTGCTTGCGGCATTCGATCCCTCTCGTCATTTTACGGCGGAATAGCATGTTTTCCACACGTGATTATGGTCCTCGAAGCCAGAATACTGGGAGATAGGTTTTGGCAATAACAGCGATTTTCTGACGAAGGAAGGCTCTGATTTGAATTCTGCTTGCGGCATTCGATCCCTCTCGTCATTTTACGGCGGAATAGCACGGTTTCCACACGCGATTACGGTCCTGAAGGCCAGAATACTGGGAGATAGGTTTTGGCAATAACAGTGATTTTCGGACGAAGGAAGGCTCTGATTTGAATTCTGCTTGCGGCATTCGATCCCTCTCGTCATTTTACGTCGGAATAGCGCGGTTTCCACACCCGATTACGATCCTGGGAGCCATATTACTGCAAGATAGGTTTTGGCTCTAATAGCGATTTTCTGACGAAGGAAGGCTCTGATTTGAATTCTGCTTGCGGCATTCGATCCCTCTCGTCATTTTACGTCGGAATAGCGCGATTTCCACTACCCATTACGATCCTGGGAGCCAGATTACTGCAAGATAGGTTTTGGCTATAACAGCGATTTTCTGACGAAGGAAGGCTCTGATTTGACTTCTGCTTGCGGCATTAGATCTCTCTCGTCATTTTACGGCGGAATAGCATGTTTTCCACACGTGATTATGGTCCTCGAAGGCAGAATACTGGGAGATAGGTTTTGGCAATAACAGCGATTTTCTGACGAAGGAAGGCTCTGATTAGAATTCTGCTTGCGGCATTCGATCCCTCTCGTCATTTT